>VXBO01012853.1:580152-602856 GCA_013400135.1 Rhinoptilus africanus
GCAGCTCCCCCCCCGTGCCCCGCAGGGGGGGGGGACGGAGCGGCCGCTGCTCCGCAGGGCGGGACGCGGTGCCCCCGGGGTCTCTCCGCCGGGCCCGCCCCCCCCCGCCGCCTTACCTGCCATCACCTCGGGCGACTGGAAGAACTCGTCGGGGTGCAGGTAGCCGGCCTGCGGCAGCAGGCACCAGCCGGCCCGCAGCGCGGCCAGCAGCGCCCACAGCCCCCGCGCCCACATGNCCAGCCCGCTCCTGCAGGGCGCAGCGCGGCCCCCGGGAAAAGGGCAGCGCTGCCCGTCGCCGCTCTGCTGCTGAGCACGGCTGAGAATGGCTCCTCTTTTTAAACTGCGCTTCTGTAGCTTTGTATTCACAGAGAGAATCCGCTACGGGAGAAAAATGAAACGATTATGCAATGCCTGCCTACAGAGTCATTCCATGAAAGAAGAGAGGTGACGAATGCAAACATTCATGCAAGCTGTGCAAGCAAAGGAGGAGGAGGTAGGCTCCTTCAGGGGCCCTGTAAGGAGTGGAGCAATGCCTGGTAATGGTGACAGCCTCACAAAACCAAAGGACTTGGAGATCTAGCTATATATCCTATTTAAAAAGCCACTCTGCAAGCTAGAAATGATCCAAATATGGCAGAAATGCACACACTAAACACATGGAGTGTCTATCTAATACATCAGCTATGTGTCTGGCAGGTAAAATCTAACACAGCGTGTTCAAAGGTACACAGACAGAAAGCCGTGGCCCAGGGGCTTCAACTAAATGGCCAGAGCTGCCGCAGCTCCTGGCTGAGAGGGGCAGAGCTCAGGCCCAAGGACTTCAATCCTGTCACTGTGGGTTTGGGTGCTGCTGCACCGTGTCACTGCTTTGCTACTGCAGACACAGCTCTAAAATCTAAAATGAAATAGCTGGAGGCCATATTTTATCTCTTTCCCTCTTAAACCCTGCTAACCTCGGAGCAAATTAAACAGGTGGGAAAAGCTGGGAAGTGGGATAAAGGCAGCAAGGAGTGTTAATGACCCAGGAAAGTGCAAAACTATGTAGTTTAGCTACCAGGCCAAAGTCTGGATAAATTGTAATTACTTGTGTTTATTTGTTAGTTTTCATTTATTTACATCATTATTATTATCATCTAGTATTACCAGTTTTTTTAATTACGTTGAACGTCTTTTCATCCCAGGATGACGAGGTGGTAGCTGTAGTCAGGAGGACGCTGCCCGCCAGCAGCACAGCAACTTTTGTTGTTACTGCAGCTATGGATAAAAATAAAAACTGAATGCTACAAGCCAGTAGATACAGAACCAGTTCATCAGAAGTGATCTACTCTGTTTCACTAACGGCAAATACAAGTTTCATGCACGGGGACTCAGATAACCCCATGTAGGAGGAGGACAGCCACAAGTTTCTTGATGGAGATTGCATCAAATTAACAATCTCGGGGCAGGTAGCATCTCTCTCAAGCAGTGAGAGCACTGGTTGTGGAAAGTCAACAAGCTCAGTGGATGCACACATTTGGCTGCATTCTTTCCTCTGCTCTTCAGGGTAGTCCCTTCAAGTCTCTATGGCCTTTCTTTTTCATCCAGTGACTTTGGAGATTCCCCCTTCTTTCTTCTACTGGAAGGTGGAGGACCTTGCCCGTGGCAGAAGCTGTATGCTGGACTGCAGGTCGTCTCTCTGTCCACAGCCTGTCTGTCCTCTGTGCACTTACCTCTTCTGGCAGCAGAGCTCAGGAAAAAACTGTTGCCACCAGCAAGGGTGGGATGGGATAAGCAGGGATGTAGGAGTCTGAATGTAACCAGCCAGGAGGGCGGAGGGTTCACTAGGCAAGATTTCTGATATGCCTTCCAAGATGCAGAAAGTTCTTCTACAGGTCGGAAGCCCAGTAACAGCACCTGGGAATCCTCCATCCCAGGGTGGTTCAACATCAGCAACGATGCCAAAGATGCTCCAGTTTTGGACTGATCTTGTAAACCATAGTGACGCTGTATTGCTGGCTCCTGCCCCAAATTCCATCCCATCCCCATGGACAGGGGCAGCTCCAGGCCCACCCCACGCCCCTGACGAGCAGGTGCTGCTGGCACTTGCCCTGCAAAGAGGCAGGAGGGGGCATTCAAAGGTGAGCACAACATGTTATCCAAACAGCAGCTTATCTGAAGAAAAGGCGGGAGGGCAGAGGTGGCCTGGAAGCTGCCATTTGGGCCATGCTAGTCCAAGCCTTGTATCTGACATAGAATAAGAAGGGGAATGACAGTAGTCAGGAGAAGGTATTGTCTTGTCTGACTCCCTGCCCCAGAGCACTCTGGTGTTTGCATCCCTTCAAGGGACTCCATATATTCGCTCCCCAGCCACTCTGCATATGTCCTCCTCTCTTCTACTGGCACGATCTCGACAGCAGAATCCTTAAAGATCAAGTTTTTTCCATGAAAAGCTGAAGAATCAAACATTTTGAATCCATTTCCATTGCTGCTATTTCCAAAGTAGACCTGGAAACAATACAAAATTTTGGGTATTTTGCAAGATTAATTCCTCTTGTACAACATGAAGGACAATAGAAACCATTTTGGAGATGAAAAATTCATACACAATTGCAGAATCTCTATTATGCATTTGCTTTTAGACGCTCCAGTAGATTAGATACAGAATTCTGCCTTTGGCAATTACAAGAACACATTTGTAATTTATTTTTTTTTTAGTTACTATCCAGAAAGAGCTGTATTTTAAAAAAATCCTTCTGTTTAAATATCATGTAATACAGGGTTTGGTTGTATGGGAGTTGACAGAAATGACTGACGCCTAGCATGGAGATACCCAGCACTGCTCTCAAACTACTTAACTTCAGTATTAACAGGAACCCAGCTGGGGCAGCCACGCATGCTCTGCCTCGATGGTTTACCATGTACGTGGCTGTGGCATGAATAAATATACCCAGCAACTTTCTCCTGCCTTCCTAGGAAAATTCCAGGATGGAAAAGCGTTATCGTATCCTCTGTTTTGCAGACTTCAACATCATGCAGTTTGGGAAAACACCTTAAGCTCCAGGAAAATTGCTACTGAAACCAGTGGCTGGGTGAAAGGTTGAAATCCCTTGTACACCAGGGTGGTTTTACTAGGAGAACTACGTGAGCTGTGCTTTGCCTTCTCCATCCCACTCTAACAACAGGGCTCTGCACGTGCTGCCAGTCCCATGACGCAGGGGACACAGGATGGCAGCACGGTCCTGTTGTCTTTATCCTTGATCTGTGTTACACCATACATAACTCCCCCATAGCGTAAGTGGATTATTAATACCTGGGCTTTGTCCAGTAGTCCGTACAGAGCAAAAACGCTGGTATCTGGGTGAACCATAATGGCCTGAGCTGGCACCCGAGCCAGGTGACACTCAGCAAACTGGGTGACTTCAGCGCGGGCACCATTTAGACACAGTAACTGGAAATCACTGGACTTCAAGTTTTGGGCCCAACTATCAGTATTCTTACCTGAAAAAAGAAACTGGTCATTGTCATTCATTGAATACTTTAGAGAAAAAAGGTTCTAGAAAAATAGCTGAATTATAATTAAGAGATACGTAAAACTAAGTACCGTCTGTGTTCTCAAACACTGTCGAGTGCTTCACAAAGGCCACATCCCCGGAATCCTGTGCCAGGCACCTTTAGGAAGTGAGAGATAAAAATTCAGTTCAAAGCATCTTTATGTGAACCACATCATCTTCCTAACAACTGATAGGTTTAGAATTCAGTTTTTCTTAAATACATTCCTGCAAACAAAGGCACTGGACCCTAAGGTAATAAGCAAAAACAGAGAAATGAAACATCTTGAAAGGAGAGAAAACCAACACATTTGCAAAGTATTAAAAAATATTCTGATTTAAGAATTTTAAGAGAGGAATACAGGAGAACTTTTTGATTAAAAACAGTGTGAGAAACAACAGAAAAGGCCAATATTATATAAGCAAAGAAACAGAAAATAAATTATGTGATACTCAGTGCAGTTTTCTCCATCTGTTAAGTCACTTTCATCCCTTTTTAAATCATGTATAACATATGTGTCATTAAGACTTTTTTGAATAAAAAAAATTTTGAGTGCATAACCCCAAGTTTATCAGACTGCGTATGTGCATGTGTGCACACTCCCACGTATACTTTGTTCCTCTTTTCTTTCCAAGTTAGAGCGACCTTGGTGCTCACACAGACGCTGCTTTTACTGCCCTGAACGCTGCAGATACTTAGTTCATCTAACCGCAGTTTCTAACGGTACCGTTCCAGAAATAAGTTGAGTTTCCTCTAATTTTCTGAAGCGGAGGCAGCCCAACGTGCCAAGGGCACCCTAAAAGCTCTTCCTCTCCTATGAGTGTGGTACCCCATTCCAGAGGGTTTCAGGGCGAAGGTGTAGAACAACGCTCCTTTACCAGCATTTGCTGTTTCCCACGTTACATTGTGGTGGTGTCTAGTGCGCGATGCAACAGGCACCACGGACTGTTAGGAAGTTTTTGCTAGGCCTGAAATATGAACCCAGCAGACAGAAGAAATGCATGGCCCTTGCTTCAGACAGCAAGTAATGCATCCAAAAAATCAACCTCAAATCAGTGAGCTGGCTGAGCTAGCAAAGAGATTTAACTTCCCAGGTATTTTGGGCGGTAGGTGCTGGCAGAGGATCCATGGGTAACAGAGTTTAGTGGTGGTACCTCATAGTTTATTCTACAGGTGTTTTCAAGAAGCATTTTCTAAACCAAGATCATTAAACCCACCAAGCAAGAAGATGTAAAACTGTAACTGAGCATGGTTTTTGTAGTACAAAATGCGAGGGGAAGTTATTCTTGCCAACAGTTACCAAGACTACATATATTTCACGTGCTTGGTTTAACGTGAACAGTTATAATTAAAGTTCTTATCACCATGTGCCTGACACTGTCAGGTAGAGCATGGAGGACTGATGAGGTTCAGTGCATTCCCCACCAGAAAAAGCCATTCCCAATACACTTTTCAGTACTCTGTGCAGTTTAATTTGCCGCAGGCAGTGGGACAAACAAACTGAATAACGTCTCGCACCTCAAGTTAGGTTAGTCTGAAGATATCCAGAGTTGAAGGAATCTGGAAATCTGAGGCTGAATTTTAAGCTCACGTCAGTCACCATCCATAACTCACTCTTCTTTCAGACAGGATCACCCAAGTATCACAGCCAGGCCCATTCCTACCTTGCAGAAGATACTGACCCTCCATTTTTCACACAAATCCTAACCTTTTAAATATCTAAAACTTTCCACATCACTCAATGAATTAAACATCTTCTCTATTAAAAAAAAAAAAAAAAGTAATGTTCTCAACATAAAGCTTGGGTTGTGGTCACTATTACCAAACACAAAACCTTAAATACGAGCAAGGCTCCTACAGCCCCTAACGGCATTTGTTGCCTATTCGTTTGGTGACTGGTTAAGCTCTGTTAATCTGTGAAGTGCAGCAGAGGATCTAGAGTTTGCCTGCAAGGCACGTGCCACAGCTGGGCAGCTGGACACAACTAAACAGATCTGCAAAAAAGGAGTTATCTCAGTCCAGCACTCCAGTGTTTACCGGGCAGCTGCTGTTGAAGTCTGCTCCCTGGTCGCTGCCAGCCCTGTTACATGCACTGTTACCTTCTGAGGTGAGGGCCAGGAAAAGGAAATGCCACTTCCCTATCTAGAGTTTCACAGTCTTTGAGTACGGCCCCGTATGTAGACGTCCACTGTTACACAATACATTTATTCCATTTTATGCCATTTTTATACCAAATCTTCTTTTGAAGAGGATTTGATATTTGAACATTGGCCATAGTTGTTTCTGCTGTCCAGAAACCTACCTTCACATACAGCCACCGATGAGCAAGGATAGTGAAAGACCACTCCTGGCTCTCCCTCAGTAGCCCACCACTGTCAGCAGGGACTTGTATCAGCCAGATTCGATTTGCCTGCTTCCCTGCTACAGCTCTTTATGGATGACCCACCATTCAGACTGTCTGTCACAAGGGATTAACGCACGACCGAAGACCGATGGCAATCCACTTGGTCCCTCACTAGGTGGGTGCCCATTGCTCTGAAAACAGAGACAAGGATTTGGCTGTTGGTCATCTGGCTGGCTGCGGTCCAAGGAGCTGGAAAAAGGCTTTGACATGATCTAATGTAATGTGCCTTATGACACATCTGTATTGCTGAAGACATCTGGGGACATATGTCCCACCTCATTGTTGTGGTTTGTCCTCAAACCAGGACATTCATTTACGGCACATGCCATCTAGCTGTAGCAACAATAACTACTTTTTGCTGGCTGGCATGGAAAATAGCTCCTCCTTGCATTTTGACAAGCTGACAGACTAAATAACAACCATATGCATTAATTACCTGAAGGCTCCACTGTAGCTGTAATAACGTTCTTGGCTACTTGCACTGCATTTATTGTTTCCACTATCATCTCCAATACAGAGCTGACAGAGTTTTGACGGGTAATTGTCCTGCTTAGCTGAAGGCACGCAGCTGGCAGAGAAAAACTCGCTCACAGCTGGGGAAAGACAAACCAACATAATGAGTGAAACGCATGAGCTCTTCACAAGAAAGGCAGTTGCACTGTCACAAAGTTAGAACCAATGCAGGTTTCAGTAGAACACTAGAAATGTGAGTTATAGATTCCTTACTGGAATTCACAAACTACAACTTTTAAAGTATTTTCAAAGCACCACTTAGACAATTAAGTAATGAAACCAAAGAGCTCCCTGGGAGATAGGAAATAGGCAAACAAAATTCAAATCTGGAGTCCTAGGGTCATAGATCCTTTGCTCGTTGTGCTGTGTTGCTCCATTACTACATACAGCTTGAAAATGCATGCGGTAAAATTCAGGACAGGGATACATTGACATCCCAGAGGAAGTACTACCTAAAGGGGATACGTCTGAATAGACAGCGTGAGTTTCTGTGACTGTCCAGTTATTGATATCTGACTTGGGTCAATATGCTCAAGAAAGAGCTGAGACAGACAGGTGTGAAAGCAGGATTTTCAAGGCAATATGATAAGCTCAAAGTTGATTAAATACAAAAAGCAACAGATTCTTCAAATGCATTTCTTAAAACTGGAATAAACGTTTGCAGTTTGATACACTGGAGGCAAGGCTGCCATTGAGATGCATCTGGACAGGCTGGAGAAACAGGCTGATGGGAACTTCCAAGTTCAACAAAGGCGAATGCAGAATCCTGCTTTTAGGATGGAGTAAGACCATGAAAGGCTGGAGGCTGCCAGGCTGAAAACTCTGTAAAAAAGCCCTGCCTGGACATGGCCTTGGGCAATCTGACCCAACTGAACCTGCTTTGAGCAGTTGGTTGGACGAGATGGCCACCAAAGGTACCTTCCGACCTAAATTAGCCAATGATTTTGTGATAAAGGACAGAATACTTTTGTGTTAGATGTGACATTCTCAGTATGACCCCTCCATTAGTCTACTCTGGGGACAAACTCAAAATTTCAAATCATCACATTAAAAACACAACACCCCTTCGCAAACAGATAAGCTTAATATCAAAATTACATCCCTAATGAAAGTTTGTAATTAGACTGTTACTGTATTTTTGATATGCAGTACTGTTGTCTTACCTTGAGGAATATCACAGTCTCTGATCTTAATAATGCCCCTCTTAATTAGCATACCAATGGGGATATTCCATCCAGCGTTTCTCCCCAGTCCTGTGTGGCAGGACTTCTTCCCTTTCAGGTCACTGATGGTGAATGCATTGGACAGATTCCGTTTAACTAATACCACAGCGTAGTACGCATTGCTGTTGTCATCAGCTTGCAGGAAAAAGAAAACACAAAACACGTTACAGCTTCCCTGAAGCACTCCTACTGCTTAATGATCGTCTACAGATCCGTTACACTTACATGGTGCCAACTTCCATTGCACCAACAATCAGCTTGTCAGGAATTATGAATGTACATGTAGTTATTCTTTACTTCTACTTCACAATGTGCATTCACTTGTACTCCTGGTACTGCACTCGAACCAAACAATCTAGAGATCAACACGAAAGTGTTCTTGCTAACATCAGCTCTTATAAATCCATCCCTCTGAAAACCATCATTTGGGTCATTAGTGACTTAGCAAAAGCACTTAAAGAGGTTATTTGTATGTGAAAACTCAATTCTGTATTAAAATTTCCATGACTTCTGCAACATACTGAAATTCTGCCTTCGTGACACAGTGTCCACAAGCTGTCTTTTCATTGGTGACTCTGAAGCAGCCACATCGACAGGAAGAATTTGTTTCTAAATAGAGTCTACTGTGTAATTTCTGTACTTTTGCTTATGCTAAAAATATTTTGATTTTGTAAATACTATTTTTTTCCATTGTAAATATTTTTTGCGGAATTGAAAAGACAAATAAAGAGGTACAAGACTCAAAACTGCCAGAGACTTAACCTGGTCCTGCCGCAGGACAGATAAAAGTTGCCACAAACTCACTGTAGGAACCCATCCCACACTTACTTCCTCCTCTGTCCGTGACGTGAGGATAGTAATTCTCATTTCCTTTGAAAACAGCTTTCCCAGCAGGGCTAGGGAACATGGGCTGTACTTTCAGAGCTGTTTTCAAACAACCTGGAAAAATAGGGTCTATGTTTATGTTTCCTGACCTTCTTACCAGAGTAACTTTCTCCAGCAGCTGGTACAAGGCCGTATGTCTTCCCAGCTGTGTAAATATCAGCCCCACCCAGAACCACAGCATCAACTTCCTTTCTCTGAAAAATAAGACAAAATTTGGGATTTCTGTGAAAAAACAGCAGATACCTTCCCTGCTACAATGATGACACTTCTAGCACCATACCTGTTGCATCTCAAAGGGCAAGTCTGACTATAAAAGAGCAATATGCTGCTAAAGAAAAGACCCACAACCTGCATAAAGCATCATCAGTGAAATAGGTACAGGAGATTTCACATATACAGGCTTGAGCTAGATGGCAACAGTGCCCTCGTCACAACTGGAGATCATCAGGCCCATCCATACCACGTGAGCTACAGATCACCTCCTTGAAATCCAGTATCCCTACTGGCCACTAAATGGCACGTATCTCTGATCCTGCCTACCCAGCAGAGAGAAGCTCGTGTTAACTTGTTTTACAGCACAAGGACTGTAGCAGCCTACCTGGATCAGCTCCATGCACTGTTCTTTTGTCTTGGCTGAAATACACTGAATTCCTGGTTTCAGATTCTTTTCCTTAAAGGCAATGGCCATTTTACCACATTTCCAAATCTCCTCAGTGGATACAACACACCAGTTCAGGCTTTCTGGCAACGCTGCACAAAATTGGAAAGCAAACACTACAGTTGACTTTCTCTGTAACAGACAAGGAGGGACACACACTGCCCGCTGCCACATATGTACCATAAATGCTATTAAAAATGTTTCCTTCTGTGTTTTTCTCCGGCTCAGACACCCGATCAGGAACACAGAGCTCCCCAGACGAGTTGTATGCCCACACTGCAAACCCATCCAGGGTGAAGTAATGAGAGCTCCTGCAATTGCTGACCACTAAATGCAGCCATAATGTCTTAGCTGAGCACAGCAAAACCCACTCTCAACACTGGTTTCCTCATACCTGGCAGTCACTGACTGACCCCCAGAAGAGTGAAATTCTGGAGGCGGGGGGCTTTGCCACAGCACAGAGCACATCTTGCAGGCTCAGCTGTCGCGATTATTAAGGTTGTTGAAGCAGGGATTCTTACAACCTGTGTTTCTGACTTTGTCAGAAGGCACATCAAGTCATTTCTACATTCTTCCAACAGTATAAAAGACCAACATTTTGATAAAGAGCTACTCAAGGTTCCTTCAGTTTCTGATAGTTATCAGCTATCTTTGTTCTTGGTTATGAAGAGCAATCTAAAGACAACTTACTGTTGGGGTTGCAGTTCAGAGCTTGCATGGCATGAAGATACTCATCACCCAGCCACTCCTGGTAATTCGGGGCAGCAATTGAAACCAGCTCTGTGGTGGAGTCTCGGAACAGAAGATTCTGGGCACTGTAGGCTGAGGAGTTGAACATCTGGAACTTGGCGCCTGCCCCGTTAAATCTTTGCTGTAATGTTAAAGAAAGAAAAAAAACAACTGTCACACACCCCTTGGCCTGGGATGTGTGACATCCCATACCCCTTCAAACCCCGCGGAGCTGAAGGTGCCTGGATATCTCTTCTTCAGATACAGGGATGGAAGAACCCCTCCGAAATGCTACACACTGATGAAAAAATGATGTCCTACTTGTCCCTGGTTCAGGAGCTGGAAGACAACTGTCCCATCCGTGTCTGGCCGCACAACCACAGCACGAGCCGGGATCCGGGCCAAGTGGCAGGTTCTCCACTCTGTCACCTCAGCCGTGTTGCCGTCACGGCACAGAAGCTGAAAGTCCTGGGAACGAAGCCGCTGGGCCCACGAAGAAAGACTTCTGCCTGAAATCAGACAGAACATGCTTATGGAAGAGGTATCAGCTGGGGCTGGTGCCTCTGGCTTCACATCTGCAGAGCAGAAAACATCTCCTGAGCATCCTTGAACTATTCCTGACTGCACAATATTTGTCATGCATCTATGTGGTCCTTTAGTCTTGTATCTCCAGTAAGACAATAAACAAACAGCTTAACACTTGTGAGGCTGCACTGAACTGTACTAGGGTCTGCAGCAGCATCAGAAGCACCCCTAAGTGTAGAATCACATGCAAAATTTTTTGGGTTTTCCCCTGTAAATGATGGTCAGAGAGGTCCATGACATTAAACTAATGTTACACTCAAGGTAGTTTTCCCAAAGTGCTAGATAGGGCAGGCCACATCTTGTTAACTTTCTGCGAGCCTCTGCTGAAATCCTTGGGTAGACATGAGCCTGTATGAAACTCGGCGTTTAATGCTGTTTGAGCTCTCTTCCCAGTAGAAGCTTGAGATTCCACCTACGATCTTTACTGAGAACTTGCCAAGCATTAAAAAAAAAAATAAAAAGAAAGAAAATAAAAAGGATCACATGGTGCATACATCTGTGGGTACGTCTATTTTCACTATTAGAGCATTTTTTTGCTGATTCTGCAAGTCAAAATAAATGAAGCATTTGATATTATACAGCCATTACAGACACTGTATTTCAGACCTTGCAGACACTATTCAACAAGCTTCTGGGTTACTCACCATCGGTATTTTCAGGCACTGTGCTGTGCTTCACAAAAGCGACTTCTCCAGCACCTTCAGCCAAACACCTAATAAACACAATCCCAGGCACAAAAATGGATTAGGAAGCCCAGCCCACAGCCAGAGGGCTCCATGCTGCCTTCCATCAGCCACAGCCACTGACCTATTTCCTCCTGCTGAGAGTTTTGCTCAAGGCAGAGACTAGTGGCTGTTAGAGCATGAACTAAACTACCACTGTCATTTGGTGAACATGGACAGCATGGTCAGTGCTGCCCGGGACAAACACCATGACCTTCTTTGTCCAGGAGAGTTCTCTGTCTAAGGGAGTTACACAATCCTTTGGGGAACAGGCAGAGGAGCAAGTGCTTCACATGGGCAAATTCTGCCCGTGCTTAGTCAATGCTATTGCTCAGGGACTGGGAGCTGCAACACAGCACACAGACAGGAAGAAGGGAAATAAGGGAAAGATGCAGAAAGGTGCAGAAATGGAGGGCAGAGCAACTCACTAATTCAGTGCATGCAAGGTGGGATGGCTGAAAGAGCAGACTAGGGTAGCAGTTCAGCTCTCAGACTCCGAGGGTCATTGGGTTTTACTGGGAAAGACACAGACTGCTGAAATACACACTCAGACTTGTGTCAACAGCTGCTGGACAAAGCAAACAGTAATGGGATTTCCCTGCATAGTCTAAGTGGTAAATATCCATTTGGTTTTAATACTCAGGTATTAATACCTGAAATAGTGGGCTTAGAATTACTTTTGTTCAGTCTGTAGGTATAAAGCATGGTTCTCCCAACACAACAGCAGATTTTCTAACGAGATTGACTGAAAGTTCTCTGGCTTCAATTTCCTGTCAGTGTGGTCTGGACACAATGGCTATGGATAGCAATAAAAAAGATCATGTCAGAGCCATGATTTTTACCTGAAAGCACCACTGTAGCCATAGTATTGCTCTTGGGAACTTTGTTCACATTTGTTCTGCCCAGCCAAATCCCCTTTGCAGAGCTGACAAAGGGATTTGGGATAGTTCATGCCATTTGCTCCAGGAACACAGCTTGCATTGAAGTAGTCACTTACAGCTAAATAGGAAATTAGAATGAGAAATTTTTAGTGATAAATAAACATGGTCCTGCAATCTCATTTTAACACATCTACACAGTACATCCCTAAAAACAGTTAGAAGGGATAGGTCATTTTGTTCTTAAAAGATGGTTTACAAGTTTAAAAAAACCCAACCCTGCAGCCCTTATCAGACTGACGTTGGGTCTCTTGCACCCTGCCAGGAGCATCAAAGCAAAGAACCAAACCAGCAGCCAGGACCGCACATTTCTGTGCACACATGTAGGGAAAGGCGCTGCTGTAGAACAGACCTTTGCCCTGTACCTCTTACCTTTTGGAAGGTCACATCCCATTGCTGCCAGGCGCCCACTGTCAACTAGATAACCCACTGGCACGTCCCAGCCTGCAGTTCTGTTGATGCCTGTGTGACATGAGCTGACACCCTTCAAGCTGTTGATGGTGATGTTGGAGCTTTTCTTTACCACAGCCACCGCATAATAGGAAGTTCCAACCTCTGAAGCGTAGGAAGAAAGAGAAGGAAGCAAAGTAGCCTCACAGCAGCATCAGGGTGAGACACACTGATCTGTGACCCCCTGTGGCTCCCCTACCCACAGGCAAGTCACATTGTTCACATCCTTGGTGAGAACCTGCTGACTGTGTGGGAATGCCCTCCATTATCTTTTCAGTGTCAAATGTAAAGGGGGGTGGGATGAAAGACAGCCAGAGAGGTTCCTTCCAAGAAGAAACTTTCTGTAATTCTAAATATATTTGGATTGAATTAAAACCGATATAATGATAGTAAAAAAATTATTCCCCAGTTGTCTACTAATTTGATCTTCATTTTAACACAGCACAGCAACTTGATGTGACTGTAGCATCACAGCTGATTTCATTCTGGTTACAGTTTGATATAATTCATAGAATCAAGAGTTTGGGGTCTGAAGTAACCATAAGGTCATCCAATCTGACTTTATTTAGATCAATCCAACAAATCTATTACAGGAACAGCTATTTTGACCCAACTGTTTCGGGACAGACTCTGCCACAGCCCTGCATCTCCTGTTTTCCCCACACATTCTCTTACAGGCAGGAACACTCAAAAGAGAACCTGACCATTACCTACCCTTAGGGTCTTCAAGAGGAGAACCCCAAAATAAAAGGGAAACAGTAAAAATGAATAAGAAAAAGCTCGCATTAAGTAATCCAAAAGTTATTTAGTCAGAGTATACCTTGATCATAGACTTCCCCAACCACGGGTTTCAGACCATGCTCCTTTCCAGCCTGGTAAATCAATCGGCCATCCAGTGTCACTGCATCTGCCAAATCATCCTGGGGAGACACAAGGGCAGAATATGTGCTGAAGCTTATTTATCAATATTTCTCAACAGCCAGAGGCACAGTACCCATGAATTTAAGAGAAGAGGCCCCTTAATCTGCATTTGTGAGTTTTCTTTTCTCCAAAAAGTTCTTTTAAGGGCACTCAAATTTCTGAAGAACAATTACCAAGAGGGATTTTAGAACTTCAAAACCGCCTTCCTTCGGAAATAATGCAGAAACCAGCCCTGGACTGTCATAGCCTCACTAGTCTTCACAGTCCAAAGGAATCTTGGAAATGGATCCTGCAGCTCTAACGAATCTGAAGGCCCATCAATTTTGAGCTTCACTCACCTCTATAGCTAGTGCCCCAAAGCCTGAAGATTTAAGTAAAGTAATTATATGTTAGAGGTCATACACAGATAGTTTGAAGTAATGTCTTCTGGGGCTGCAAAATCTGAACGCCAAAGCATACGCCAAAGCTACCTTATAGCATGCTGGCTTGTACCTCAGCAGACAAACAGCCACACGTTTTGGGGGAGGGAAAGCAGATGACCGTGCATTTCAGAGATGGAGGAAAGCAATTAAAAAGACTGTCCAGAGGGTGGGGAACACAAATCTGGGGCATCCACTGCTGGGCAGGCATCCAACAATACCGTATCTTTTCAGCTGACTGACACAAAGCTGGCTGGAATCCTGCTACAGATGCAGGATTGCCACGGATTGCCCGGGATAGGACTTCCCAGGGCAGCAAGGACTAGAGAACTGCTGGACACACCTCTGAGCAGCCGACCCTGGCTCTCGGTGCCTACTGAACCCAGCGGGGACCAGGAGAGGGCACCTCGCACAGAGACATGATACTGCTGAGAAAATCATCAACAGCTTGACATTTTGCACTTCTAAGCTGATTCCAAGTTTCTTATCAGTTTGCTTAACCTCTGGTTCGGCACTGGAGGGGGTAACTGAGTTTAGCCATTCCTTGGCAGTTTGCTGAGCATTGGTTAGGGTCGGGCTAGGGCTATGCTGCCCAGTGTATCACAGCAATTTCCCACAGGCCGAGTCACGGAAAAAGCTTGAAAATTTAAGGGATCATGTGAGAGTATAGGTAATATATTGATGTTGTTACCTAAATCAGATTTGAAGTTGCCATGTAATTTGAAATTGTTTTACTTATTTAGCTCAAGGGAGAAAAAAAGATAATATTCATTCATTAGCTGAAAGAATAGATGTCCTGAGAGCTGCTTCTCATGAATGAAATCCAAACAAAGCTCCAGAGGAACCTGGAGAGGAGCTGGGCTGCCAAGATATTTGCATCTTAAAGAATCTTTCTGGAATAGCCAGATCTGAGTCAGAGCATGGGACAGTTTAGGAATCAAATACGGCCTCTTGTTTAGAAGGGACACCTGACAGCGAGAGGGAAGAGAAGGAGGTGGGAGTTAGAAGGACCTTACCCTCAGGAGAACAAAATGACCCTCTCGAAATGGTGGTGGATGGGAAACAGCCAATGAAACGGGAAGGGCTGGCCACAGAAGACAAAGGCTGTATTATATGGGCAAATTTCCATGTGAGATAGCGCTTTTCTGATTGTAAAGCTGAGCCTTTGAGCTCTGTTTATCAGAAGAGCCTCCTATCAATATCTTGTGTATAAATAACTGAATAAATAACAGAATAAGAAAGAAAAAAAAATCTACTGTTATATTCAACGTGAAGTAGCTTACAGGCTACAGACCTCTGCTTTAAATGCACACACTCACTGCTCAGGTGGCATATCAGCAACAGTGTGGGCATGCATTTATGTTTTTTTAGCATGCATTTAGCAAAAGCACGGGATTATTCCACACATGATTTTTTGATAAGTATATGTGTGATTGTAATACCCTGTTAAATATTTTCAGAGGAACTTCGTTTCTGTGTGTCACAACACTTGAGAATTACCTACAGAAGTGTTTAAAGACCTGCTGAAGAATAGCTCTGGTCACATTAAATATTATCAGGTTCTCTAGTTTAATATTTAAACATCTCTCAATTTTTAAACACCTTCAGAGAAAAAAGGGTTTTTACTTTATCCACATGCTAACACATTCACAGGACTAAGTCCAAGTTACGTAGTGTTATAAACCAGCATATCTCTGCCTCTTCAGCCATGTGTCCCGCTCCCTTTTTGCCCTCAAAGGGCAGAGTTCAGTGCAGATGTGGACTCAAGGGTTCCACACAGCCCCTTACAGAGCTTAAACATTTAGTAGATTATTAGTGCAAGAAAAAAAAAGCAGTTTCAAGGAGAAAGCCTCGTCTGAAGCCTTGCAATGAAGTTTGATT
This sequence comes from Rhinoptilus africanus, assembly GCA_013400135.1. Lineage (NCBI taxonomy): Eukaryota > Metazoa > Chordata > Aves > Charadriiformes > Glareolidae > Rhinoptilus > Rhinoptilus africanus. The sequence goes on from VXBO01012853.1 coordinate 596,009, forward strand.
TTATCAGAAAGCTACTTACTCAGGCTATCCACCAGCAGGTTTCTGAGTTCAGCTAATCAAGTTTTATAGGAATCCAAGGGTTTAGATAGGTGCCTGCTGCTTACAAATGCAATTCTGTGTGCACTGTATTTCATAAGCAGACACTCATCAGCCCTTTTAATAACCTGCTTTATAGAGTCTAACAGGTCCCTCTGTGGAATGCAGCAATCAGCCAGGCAGTTTTAGGAAGATCTGGCATTAGAAAGTATTTCCTGTCTAGTCCCAAAGTAAGATTCACGTATGTATTGCTATATGCTCCTGACATGCTTCAGTACATCTTGATTCCCTTGCTTGAGAACAGAATTCCTCAAGAGGCAACACGGTAGTGTTAGTAGTCAGACAAACCTTCTGCTTCTGTTGACAAAAAATTACAAGATACCAGTTTCTGAAATTTGTTCCTTTTTTAGGCCACACAGTCACCTGCCTCATCTCCCTTCAAACTGCTCTGCTGGGCCTCGTTTCCTGGCTCTGAACCTCTTTGTCCTTGACAGGCTGCACAAAACCCTGATTTCCAGGTAGATCTATACAGGATACACAAAGAATATTATTTACTAACACAGTCAGCCATCTTTCCCTTCCCCCACGCTCTGCCAGTGAAGACGACCATGACTACCTGCCTCCACATTTCCTCCAATATCCACTTCTTGCCTCCCACCCCCGCCTAAGGAGGGAATTATTTTCCATACACCATTCTGCAAAGCCACATGTTTACAGTCTTTAAAACCTTCCCCAAAGCCATGCTCATTTTGGAAACTAAGCACGCTCTGGGCAGCTGAATTAATACAGCTGGATTTGCGTGCCCTTTGCTCACCCTACTTGCTGCTTTGTCTCTCTTGTACTCCCGTATCAGGAGATTTGATTTGGCTTTACACTTATCTCATCTGTACATACATCAGTTTCCATGATGGGACCCTGAAATGGGAGTTTGATCCAGAGTTTATCAAAATACAATCTACTTATAGGCTCAGCAGCGCAGCTTTAACTACTGTTTGCATCTTATAGCTCCATCCCTTCTTAAATATCTGCTAAATAAATCTGACACAATTCCCAAATCAAAGATTAGCACTTGAGAGGAAATATTTAAGACCTCTGCTGTGTTCCTAACGTCTGGCCATATGTGACTAGAGAAACAGATGACAGGGCCATTCTGACATTCAGGTTCACATGCATACCTTTATGTCTTTTTTTAAAAAAAATACATGCTTTGATTTTTCAGAGACACGAATGCCAGGAAGCGTATGGTCAGCTGCCTGGCTCATCAGACACTCACGGCAGAGCTGTGTACATCGCTACTGATTTATTATTAGGCACATGGGGAAATTACATCAATGGCACCGCTGTCATTCATAACTCACCTTGATCATCTGGGTACAGATAGCAGCTGACCCCCCCACTGTACACTCCAGGGGGGGAAGGATGCCAGCCCCACCAAAGGCCTTACTCATGTCATTACACTTGGAAAGCTCTTGCTCAGAGACGGTGCACCACCGGATACGTTTCATGCTGAGAGCTGCAAACACAACACCAAGAGTAAATGTCATAAAATACATCCGTGCCTTTGTACCTGAGCTTACCATTTAGAGGTTCCCGAAGAGCCAACCTCTCATTCCGTTCCTGCTCCCAAAACAGAAAGAAAACAGGGCTCTTTCAACAGAGAGTCTTTAGAGGTGGTTCCCACTTCCATTCAGATTAATATGACTTAACAGTTTTGGACTGGAAACAGGGCAGGCTCAGACTCAGATACTGAAACCCAACGTCATTTGCTTCTGACATACAAAATATGGGTACCACGGAATAGGTCAGGGCATCCAGACTGTTCTTTAAACCTTGCAGAATGCATCATCTTTTCTCGAGCCAAAAGTGTTTAAAATGATTATTTAAAATGAGATCTTACAATACCAAAGAGATTGTCCAACTCCTACTCAAGCATTGCTAGTTAGTACCTGGAGTCCCTGCCACAGTCATTTTTGGTCTGAATTAAAAAATGCACTCTTAGGTGCTCAAGAGCCTTACCACTAGGCTTATTACAAAAACTAGAAAAGTAAACTTGTCTCTTCAAAACACTCTTTCACCAGAGGCTGTTTCCACAGTCACGAAAAGGGGTGGGCAGTTCCATGAATGAAGAGACTCAAGCTCAGTAGAGGAGACTCCATTAATCAGTGAAGAAAGGTGCCTTTCAGCAGCCCCAAGCGCTACCCTTCCAGGTGCCAAAGCCACAAAGACTTTGTTGCTTTTGTAAGGGTGCGTCACCATACACAAACGGTGCAGCTTTACGTAAAATGCATGTGCAAGTATGGTTTATGCTACTGCACGGACACAGATCATTTGTGTAAGCAGGGGCACCACATTCCACTGCTCTTCTACAATGTCTATTTTCAAGTTGGAGCCCGCTGCACGTTATTTGTCATGTGGTTTTCTAAAAGTTCTAACTGGCCCTCTGTTTCCCCACCATTGTCACGTAGTTGAGATACCTCGTCTAACCTTGCAAGTTAAAATTACGCCAGTGGTGCTCAATAGTAGCCACCCACATTTTCTGACTTGGTGGCTGCAGACTAAACGAGACTGTTGACGCCGTGAAGCTTGTTTTGCACCGAATACGGAAGCAGAGGGTTTGGCTTGCTGTTCACTGCAACGTGGAGCCAACTCTACTGCTGTCAATAAACACTAAGTCAGACTTGGAAAGCTTACAGGAAGTTTTCATGGCAGCATGTCCTAGCCAAGGGAGAAACAACTGCCCACCTCCGAGCTGCAGGAATCCTCAGAACCAAGATGGTTAGAAGAAAGGCACAACAGGGTCACGGTAAAAAGGCACCTCACGGAAACTTAACATCTACCTCGGTGAAATTTTCACCACTAGTTTCTTGGGGCAGGAGGAAGAACCTAGGTTTTCATTGATAAAGAGGTTTGGGTTTTTCATCTCCTAAGCACAAGCATACGGAACTTAAATCACCATTAGAATTTGGGAGTGACAGGAGCAAGGCAACAAGTTGCACAGAGCCTGATGAGCGTAACAAGGCAATTATTTCTATTTTTACAAAATAAGCATCATAGAACTGTTCACGCTTGTGAGAAACAGACACCATTGAACCAAAAGTAGATTCAGTGCTGAGGAAATGCAACATTTGACACCAATGAGTCAAGACACATACATGGTCATCAACACAGCTTTTTCTACTCCTTTTCTATTTTTTCTGTTCTTCCTTCCTATTCTTTTTCCTGGCCATACGAGATTGGCTCTGAAATGGTTCCAGTTTCCCTCTGTGCCCTCACACCTCATAGCAGTCAACCCCAAAGACACCACGCGCTACAGAAAAAGTTTTTCAAAGGCACTTACCACCATGAAAGAAGAGAAGATAGAATACAATTCTGGAGCTCTTCATGGTGAAAATTTTGGGATTTGTGCTTTTTCCAGTATTCAGAATCCCCAGATATCACAGCTTCTGTTAGTGTGCTCCCCAGCCTGCTCCTTGGTGAAAATCAGCAGCATTCAGTTGCAGGTGCACTTTGTTCAACAGTTTATCTGGCTTACCTTGGCACACGTCACCTCATAATGACTACAGGGAAAAAAAAAAAGCCTACCTCTCTTCACACCGCCTCTGCACTTGGGAAAATATTCAGACTAGGAAATTGCAAAATATCTGAGGCACCGCTGAGGTTGTCACTGCTTTAGCACCACCTATAGACTAAAGCAGCTACACATCGACTCACAGGGGTGAGGCAGGGCTGCAGAAAGAAATCCTCATTTTAAGTATGACTTCTATGTATTCCCTGTGTGCTGGGGCTCAGGAAGCAAAAGCGAAACACGTTATCTGACAGAGCCGATGGTCACTTCTTTGCCACATTCTCAGCATTGTCATGAATTTCCTGAAGCCACAACAAGAAACGCAGGCTTTTACAAGAGTGAAGCCTGTACGCTGTCCAGGTGGCACAGTGCGTGCTAAGTGCACACCTCCTCAAATTTAATAGCAAGCGCTATGAAATAGCTGAAGTAGTTTGTTTTATTTTTTTTTTATGGTTTTAGAGAAGGCCGAGGAAGGCTTCTTTCTCCCAGAGAGTAAAAACTCCACTCAAAATAGCTCTGTTAAAAGCTGTTGTGACTTTTAGAGTGTCTTTCACAGAGCAACACTCATTTGTGCTGCCCTTCTTTTTTCATCAGTCAGTGAACTGCAGCTGCCTGTAAGACTTTGTTTACATAAAAGGCACTTAATGCTGCTTTGCTCTGCTGACTGCCAGAGCTCAGCTCAGCACCCAGCTACCAGAAAAAGAACAGCTGAGTACCGCCATGGATACCCACCCGCACGTCTTGAGCATCTTCTGCCGAGAGCACGCATGAGTAACACAACTGTGTGCACCCTTCAGTCTGTACATCCAGTAATGCTGCAGAGATGCTTTCAGGAGTTTGTTACTTAGCTACTTGACTACAATTTGGCCAGGCTGCTAGTTTTAACACCTCCACCTACCAGCACCTGTAAGACAACACCTGAGTTTAAGCCAATTCATTGCTATTTCAAGTTTAGAAGGTCAAAAAAAATAGATAATGACCCCTCCAGGCCTTCTTCTGAAACAAAACCTTGTGGCTGAACTCTGATTCATGTCTGCCTAGACCACCTGGAAATAGTCATCCCATTGCTGTCTTAAGAGCTGAAGAACACCTGGCACCACTGGAGTCCTTTCAAGTTTCTGGAAGGATCCATTATTCGGATGCCTCCTGCGCCCTTCCCACTGGCCAGATTAACCTCTCAAGCCCTCTGCTGCTTGCAGCGAAGCTTATGTACATATATGGATGACAAGACTCATGCACAGTCCTAGCACCAGCTGCTGACAACTGCAAGGTTTCCCAAACTCCTATTTTAATCATTACTCTATGAATATCTATGCTTTTAAGGAGATATTAAATTTCTCAACCTAATCTTCAGCACCATTTAGCAAAAATACCGGCAAAGAAAACTATTAATATACTATAACTTAAAATAATAACAGAGAGCAGCAAATACTTCATCAAGCATGCTTCTGTATAGCACTTACAAACAGCTGGGTTAGTAGGCAGGGAAGAAAACCCATGGTGCCTTCTACTGGGCCAGCAAAAGTACAGTGCTAATGCACCAGTGTGATTCCATTTGGATCTCCTAATTACCCTGGTTGTTAAATTAGAAGCCTTAAGAGAAGTACACTTATTGTAAAATGCATCTTAAAAACACAGAAAGTATACCCAAAAATGAAGGATGTATCAGCACCCGATACTGGAAAAGTGAGAGCCAGAGAAACACTAATTAATGCAAAATCCTAAAAATTACAAGATAAGTCAACTAGGAGCGTCAGATTCAACTTTTCTGCCAGGGCTAAAGGGCAACATCTGAAACAAACAAAACCAAAAATGCCAAGAAAATACCCCAGAATCCTTTGGGTTTTCTTGATCCAAGACTTGTTTTCACTCTGGCGTGACAGCCCTGTGGACCCGAGTCTTGATGTAGTATTTGGTGACACCTGGCTAGGACATGGCAAACGCCTGGGAGCAAAGCTCTGTGCAAGTCATTCAGACACTCCAATGGATCAAAGAGTAATTCCTCACACGTCTACCCAGTTGAACAGGACTCCCTCTGATGGGTTAGAAAAAAAAAGAGGTAAAAAAAATGTACACAATATAGAGATCTCAGATATTATTATGGTTTGCAGATTTGATAGCTGAGATTTAGATCTATTAATTTTTTTAAAAGTTGGTCTGTTTTAAGATGTCTCAGCATACACCTCAGATAATCAGTCACTTTCAAGGAGGCAGTCTAATGCACACTTTTGGCTCCTTTAAAAATTTATGACATTATTTATCAAAAGTTGCATCAATCTTATACACCTTACACTGCCGTGGAGTCTCAAAGAACGCACACCTACTTCACAAATCTAGAAAAACAAAAATTATTTTGGGCCATACGCCAGCAACTTATGCTTACTGTGAGTCTCATAAGCATTCCACATAACACCAGCAATATTTGTGTCCCAAGTTTAAACCTGCTTTTAACGCAATAACTTCATTAGCTCCAACCCGGTCACCAGTGTTCCTCTAACACAGTATTTGCATTTACAGTCTGAGTCAATTAGGTTAAAATGCTACACCACCTGTATTTCTTTTGATTAAAGACACACTTGACAAATTTATTGTACAATAAAGTTTATTAGCTGTTCTCCTCTTTCTAACAAATGGAATGGATAGTGTTGATAATTCTTTACAAACCAAAGCTAATTTGGTTGTGTGACTGCCCCGTGACTGCCGTAACCACATCCCTCTTATAAACAATCAGTTTCCAACAAGCAATGGCAGGTACCAAATAATATGGGAATTCCAGAATTTCATTACTGAAAGTAGTTCCGTGTTTTTGTACAAAGTATTTATAACACTGGGCACAGAGGTTTGTGCACTGCAAATGGAAGATCCTGTGCCTACGCAATCCGAGAAGAACACGTACAGAAAAGTAAGATGCATTGTTGGCTCCAAAATCTCCCTTTGGTTAAGACATGCATATTACAAGGCGGGGAGGGGGGAAAGACAAACACCTGAAATTCCGTAGAAAAGAGGAGAACTTGCATGATTTTTTTTCTTGTAACTAATATTCCCTGGACTTTGTGCCCAGCCACCATAGCCCATTTGATTTCTCATGGTTAAGGAAGGTAAATTCTAATTTGTATTTTTATTCAAAACAAAAAGCTAGGAGTAGGTGGTAAAAGAAAAATATATATTTTATATATATATATTTATACGTGTGCGCAACTATGTAAAGAAAATAATTCCCATAGTTACAGAGTTTAGTTAAAGAAAG
>VXBO01012853.1:602881-661882 GCA_013400135.1 Rhinoptilus africanus
TATATATATATATTTATTATAACAAAATAGGCAGTTATTGTGGGTAAAATATTCATTAAAATCTGACCCCTAAGAACACACACATTTTTAGGCTACGAATCATTCTCTCATTGCCCTAATGACCATCTCTGCAGCTGTCTTCCATATTAGTGCCAATGGAAATTTGGCATTCCTCTGAAAAATACAAGATTTCCTAGCACCTAAACATATTTTAGGCTCAAAAAGTGTGATGACCATTATCTATAAACAATTTCTGTAAGACACTATAAATAGTGTTTCACAAGGAAGATTAAAAACATTACACATCTTTGTCCCTAGCAATTTTATTGGCAAAAAATGAAAAAATAGATTATAAGAATATCCATATGAAATTATGAAAATGAATATCCCTTGAGGAGTAGTCATGGGAGTTAATGAAAATGTTAACTCAAAATTTCAAAGTTTCTCTCTAACTGCCTGGAAAAAAAATAAAGTAATGTGAGGATAGAATTTAACTCAGAAAATAAAACCTGAAATTGATTGCCCTGACCAAACCATGCTATTAAAGTTAAGCGTGCAAAGTTACTCATGAGTTACAACTTCCTTGAATACAACTTTTCTTTCAATTGTTACGAAATTTTAAAAGAATGTCTATAAAGCTTTTTTGAAAAAATCTTTGAAAGTTACTCTCCCTTAAACATTAAGGAATTTTACCAAGCAATTCCCTCCCACCCCCACCCCAGACTAATAGCTGGTCAGGCCATTCCACTGTCATGTTTGAAAAATGGCAAACCAACAACACACAATAATACAAATTATTTAAACTAAGAGAGACACCAAATGTAAAGCATTATGGGAACTGCAGAATGTGATGGTTAGGGTATGAACCACGCTGGAAAGAACTAGAGGCAGGCTCCACTGGAAGGGCTTTAGAGTCGTCAGATGTAGTAGGTGATGTCAGTTAGAAAATTAAAAATAAAAATCTGTTTTCATAATTTTTCCTTTGCTGGAACCCAGATGTAAGGCCCAGACTGTTCCTCTATGATCTGTTTCACTTGGTTGTAGATTTCTTCCAGTGTGTCTCCTTGGACAATAGCTGCAAAACATAATGCGGCAATCAGCAGTCATCCTTCCCAGCTCCGCACAGAAACCAAGCCGTTCTTTTTCTCAGAGTGGCAAGAGGATTTTAGATTGCTGAAGGAACAGGCACCCACTGAGATTTCTCATTTCTGTGATGGAGTGAAGCACATCATTGACGGTGCTGCGGGACACACACAGCATCATCTCTCCCACTCAGAGGCTTAGGGTTAGGAAGTGGGTTTCACTTTACTACAAGTATAACAGAAACTGAGGAAGTTTTTTTTTTTGCTTTTCCTAACCACATGTGAGAATTTGCCTGAGTCAATTTGCACCCTCCAGTATTCTTTTTGGTCCAGCTTTCATGTGTGTTTCCAACACAAGAAGGCAAGAGAGAGTACAGGGCTGCGTCCTCACACGCAGTCGGTCTGAGCCAGACTTGCTGCAATGCAGGGGGGTGAACTCCTCAGCTGGATCCCGACACTCCATAGCAAGGCCGGCAGATCTTGGGATTTCTATCTGCGACCACTACCTTTGCTTTTGGCCAGAAAGAGTTTGGCCAAAACTCATGAAGTTTGTTGCCCAGCCAATAGATGTAAGTTTTATAGACAACAGGCTTTCTTATATAGTTAAAAGCGCAATTTATATTCAGACGGTGGTGTTAGATATGTTTTCTCCAAGGCTAGAAAATAATTAGAAATGAGCCAATTTGGATGTGTTCTGACCACAGTAAAGTACAGTCTGGTGAAAATGAGGATGAAGCCTGAGCTATTCTTACTACTCTTCAGTTTGAAAAAAGCAATCACCATGAGATGGCAACTTTTTAATTAGGATCGCCACCTCAGTGTTGATAATCCAAGAAAGACAGTTTAGCTTGAAAGATAATTTTGGAGGCAGGCCAGACACACTCTTTTGTGCATTCATATATTACTGCTGCTTCTGAGCTTTGCTTTCATGCAGATTACTTCCTTTTTATTCCTACTCATCATTCCGGTCTTGTAAAAACTTTCTCCTTATCTGCAGCCCATTGCCATAGGGCCTGTGGGAGGAGGCTGTTCAATTCTTATAGGTCAAGTATAACCACAGCACAACGGGGCATTAGAAAGATTTAGATATGTCTTTGCAATGCATACAGCCATAAGTTTCAGCATCTTACTTCTCTCCAGCTATGTTTAACCACACCTCTTCCAAAGCTCAACACCCTCAAAACAGAAGAAGGATGTGCCTTTCATGTGCTTCAGTACAAAGTTTAAGTCTGTTTAAACTTAACCTCATGATGAAGTTGATATCAGTTACCCCACATGATGCAGTTTGGGTCTTTTTAAACAGATTAGGGAATGCTCACACATTCTGTTTTATCACCTGACTCATATGGGTGGCAGCCTCCAAACTGTAAGTACTAACGTCTTCAAGTATCTCAAATAGATTCAGAAAAGGATTTCTGGCCTGAACTGGATTATCAAGAATAAAAGCCTGACCATTGCTATCTTCCTTTGCCAACAAACCTTATACTTCTGAGAAGAAACGTGGCCCTGAGCACTAGAGCTCTTAAAAAGGCCCACAGGTTTTTGCAACATCTTGAACTGTGTCCCTTAATTTCCTGAACAAGTGTCCTATATAATGCCCTGAGACAGCCTGGGAGAAGAGCAGCTACTAACTAAATATTTAATTAAGTTCTATTAAAACAAACCAATTTGTTTCCTGAAAAACAAACCTAACACATTTACAAGTCATTTGGTAAGGGACTCTGCATTAGGAGGAATTTGCAATACACGTTGGGAGTCTCATAACTTTCTGGGTGCAGACAGAGAGCAATGGGGGGAGTGGGAGAGCCAGACGCAGCATCGGCATAAACTGAGAGCTGCGAGGTGGCAGAGAGGGAGGGAGGCTGGCAAAAAGGGATGGACTCAAGTTGTTCATTGTGTGGGTGGCACACATTGTCGAGAACAAGGCAGCAGGAAGACTGGGGCAGGGAGGCTACTGGTTCCTCTGTCTCCTTCCCACGTGAAGCCACCGGCCCTTCCTGTGTCTGCCCAGGTGGAGCAGACTGCTGCATTCACAGTCTGCCCGCATACGTGGCGGAGAAGGAACTGGGCAAAGGAGTCGTGTCACAGAAAGGAAGTGAACGGGGCAGCAAACACTGAAACACCGCAAAAGAGAACGTAACAGGAGGGAAAGGAGCGCGTGTCCACCCAGGACAAGAATAGGGCATTTCTGTCCTCCTGAAGATCCTGACTTGATCAGTCTCCTCCTACTGCAAGCCACAATGTAAACAATTAGCACAGTTTGGGTGCTCGCAGCCCATCCCTTGCTGTTACAGTTAGATCCATGGCACACACAAATTTGATTTGCTAAGTGCCATAAAGCCGTAGTGTCCAACTTCCAGAGGCTTAATTAATTACCATAATTCTTTACTTCCTGATTTAAAAAGAAATGGAAATGAATCATTTTCTACAGGGAGCTTTGCTGGGCAATCTCAGCTCTGCAAATAAAAAGCTTTAAGCATACAATGCATCAATAAAGCAAACATCTGCATTACAATACCCAGGAAAACGGTAGAAAGTCTCACAGTTTTTAAAACCTAAATTAAGCTCCCAGTACCTTTTTGTATATATTGAATTAATTTATCAAATTGAAATCAACGCAGAGCTACAAAGATGGCTCTGCACCTCAAGCCAATCACAGATCAGCTGGAAAACAAAGTTCAGCCTTATCTCAGCAGTGAGGCAATTACTATTATACAGCAAGCAATAAAATTTCAACTCTAGCACAGGAGCAGCCCAGTCCCAAGCAAAACCTACCTGTGAAGTGTTCAGTAAATTCTTGCTCCAGTTTCATGGCTCTCTCAAATGTCTTCCTGGCTTGTTCTTCTGTTAAGCGTTTATTCATTTCCCTAAAAATTAAAACATTATACCTTTAAAACCTACCATCAAATACTTAGAGCCTTTTGAAATAAGGTTTTAAACTGTTGTCTGAGTATTAACCTGGTTAAGAGCCACTCTCCTAAATGACACACCTAAGCAAAGACTGTAGTGGGAACGAGCTGTTCTGATGCTATGTTGCACAGAATTTAGGACAAGGACATTTGTTCTCAAGCAGTTTAATTTGGATTAGAACTCCCACCTTAAAAGTCCCCAGAAATAAAACTCAAGAAATTAAATATTGTTTAAAATGCAAATATCACAATTGTCATCACGTAACTTGCAATTGGGTTTTCAAATACAATGACAGTCTCAAACAATTTAGCCTGAGATACTTTACTGTTACTTACATGATATTTTCCACTGTTTTGGGTTTAATAAAAATGGAGATTGGGTACAGCTGGGCAATCTGCAACCTTTTGATCGCATTACCAGAAACATCAAGAATGCAATGTTTACCCTAAAAAGTGAGAGAGAAGGGAAAACAGCACCAAACAAAGTTTAAGTCACAGGTATGCATAGTGTAGTAATTCAGAAGACAAAAAACCACGTCCACACTGAAGCCAACAGAATTAGAGCATTTGCATCAATGATATTATGATTTCACCACTTTGGTACAAGGTCCCACAATGCTCCTCTGTTGGGAACACACAGCATTTGAGATGTTCCTGACCCTTCTCCCTTCCTTTCTTCACCAGAGGTTACAGCCCAATCAACGATGAAGAATCATCCAAAGAAATGCTATACTTCAACCACACCACCAACAAGATTTTTTAATAAAATTTATTTTTTAATAATGTGAGGATCCTTTAGGGAGGTGGCCATGTCACAAATGCAGTTTAGAGAGGAGCCAGATGACTGAACCGGCATACCTGAGGGAGTGACCACCCCTGATGGCAGGGAAATATGCCACCGTCAGAATGGTTAGATGGAACTCAATACAAGCAACTCTCCCCCAGGCACCAAGTGTGAGATGGTGAATGCAATTTATTTGGGCTGATTATTTTTTCATCTCTTGACAAACAAGTATAACTTCACTGTTCCTTGAGCAGTTGGAAGACAATATGGTAGGGCTACTTTTCTGCCCACCTCTATTCTCCCACTACAAGTAATTTTCCAGCTCATTGGGATACCTCATCTCAAAGGCCCTTCCCCTGTTCCTCAGCTCCTCTCATCTCTGATCTGCTAATTTCCACCTCACACGCTTTTCTTTCTTTCCTTTCCGAGTAGCATAATTTGGCATGCCACTATTTTAGAAAGGGATGGGGGGAGAGCAATAGAAAACCATTGTCAGGTGATTAAAATAAGAAAAGCTTTTTCTATAGCATAGGAGACCAATGTGAAAGGCAGAATTCTGTGAGCCAGGATACAAACCCACAAGCACCATAAAACCAAAGGTTACTCATATCACAGGACACCCTTCCTGAACCCCTGGGAGATCATTCCTGGAGGGCAGGTCAAAGAGCAAGGGAAGTGACTCCAGTCTGAAATGACAGACACGTTTCTGCTTCTTGGCAGAAGAGATCACTAGGATCATTTACACTGGATCTCTTGCACAACAAAATCACAGAATTCTATTTTCAGGAATTCTGAGGAGGATAGGAGTGTTCTTCCCACATGAACAATACCTATCTGCTTGCTTTCAACTGATGATAGCTATTTCCTGGATCTGGATGCTGACTGGTATTGCTTAAGAAAGGTGTTTGAATGTTTTAGCAGAGTATTTTACCACACATAGTGACCTGTCTACATCTTTCAAATGGTTTCCCTTTAACTGTGGCACATGCTCTGGGAATTGAGAATTAAGCGCATTACCTGGTCCATTTTCCTCTTTGGGATTAGACACTTAGTATTCGCTGTGTTTGGCCCAACAGCTTATGCAAGGTGCCAAAGGATTTTGGGCAAAGAGTGGAGGACTAGACTGCCAGCACAGTAGCTGTGCTGGACCTTATGGAACATAACTGTGACAGTTTATTCCGAATCAATAACAAACGTGCATTAACAGTGGCCTCAGACACAGAGATTTGCTAGCTGCCAGCAATTCCAAAGAAAAGAGGAAAATTCCTTTCAAGTGAAGATTTGGAAAGACAAGGAAAAGAAACGCAAGCACTTCATGACACAATTACGTTTTCATGCAGGGAAGCAATTTTACTCTTTGCATAGTGCTTTTAAACAGTATTTTACATGTTTTTTAGTTCCTTACTTGCACTGCATCTGATAGAGAAACACAGCACAGCACTCAGTGCCTTTTACAATAAACTGAACAATGACATCAAAAAGCATCTTCAGCTGTGTCCAGTATAAGCAAGGAAATGAGAGAGATAGGGACCAGCTAGAAGCATGAGCAAATGGACACATTTTAAAGCTATGGCAAGTATACTATTTCTGGTATTTTTGGGGTAGAAGCAGTCACTTCTATGGTGTCTTCCCCTAAAGTCACCATAGAAAACTTGGAAATCGTCTTTTGTATCCCAGCAATAAGACCCACTGAAGAGACTCATCTCTTAAGTGAGACGGAGAGGAATACAAGGAGGGAGTGGCCCCAGATCGACCAGTTTGGAGCCCTGTCATGATTCTGAAGTCAAGTTCTGAGGGACAGGCCATTGTTTGCTGGAAAAAATAATGTTAGCTGGAACTGAGAAATTGTTGCATCTACCCAAAGTCCCATGGTGCCTGTGCAAGAGATTGAATAGCATGGAGACATCTGGTAGTACTTTGTTCTTCATGTCAGTTTATAAAAGATTCATAATCATTTTGTACCTTACTAATCCCACTAGATGGGCAAAAGAACACAGCCAACTTCAGGTCTAGGACAGAACTGAAGGATCGTATCTGTGCCACCAGGTGAAGCAACTGCCAACAGGTTTATAATGTTTAAGGTGCTCAGTAAATGTTTCATCATTTAACCACATACGATAAGTTGCACAACTTCGTTCAGCCTCCCATACAAAGTAGTGTTCATTTACTTTAACAATTTTGTAATTCATTTTATTTTCTTTACTTTTCTTGCTATATACCACGGGGCCAGGTTCTATTCCACAGAGTGAGAGAAAGATGGCAGAAGAAAACTTCATCACATGAACTACAGAGTCTCACCATGTTTGCCCTGGTTTTGATTCCAGTAAATTACACTTGCCAGAAATGACAATATTCAGCCATTTGGCTACAATGGTCTACACTGTTCTTCAGAGGACTCGCTACACTCACACGTCACATGGGATAACCACACTTACCCTCTGCATGTCCAGACTGAAAGTGCTCACGCTTGTGAGTTCCCACCTAGAAAATAACTGTTCCTTTTCTCGTACAGATCAGATAACATCGTCTACTGTAAACGCACCATATTTGCAAAGCAGTAGAACAACACTCGTCAATGTAACGTGGAAAATTTGCAAGGAATTTTCACCAAAATTTTTTCTTTAAAACAAGTATCTTACTCTAGGAAATATGCTTCCTTTCCTCCCCACTCTTTTTAAAAGCATTGAAGTAAACTTCAGTTTGAATTTAGAAATATTTAGGTTTAGCGAGAAACAGTTAACTAAAATCTGTTCAGGATAAAACCAGCAAGGTCAGTCTTCAAAATGTAGTAGTAGTTATGTAAAAACTCTTTCTAAAATTGAATTTATTGCATTTACTCTTTTCCCTTTGTCAGCTAAATCCATGAAGAATAATGTTTTTACAAGTTTTCTTCTGCATAGGTCTTTATCAAATGGATCATCATATTAATTGACTCCACCACTATGCTTAACTAGTTAATGATCTACGTATGTGAGCTAGGCTAATTAGCCTGTAATTCTGATTATTTCTTCTCTATTCTCTTTTTACAAGAGGGCAAACACTATGGTTGCTCTTTTCCCATGATTAAATCATGATGCTTTCATTATTCCAAAGCTCCATTATTTCCCTAAATGCATTTGTGACAATGCCCTTTGTTTCTAGTTTCACACAAATTCCTCTCAAAGTCAGAGGGTTTCTAATGGCTTCTTGCCGTTCTTCTCTTTTCCCCTGTCAGCACAGTCAGAGAATCACCTCAGTAAATGGAAGTAACTGGCACTGATTTACCTTTTCTGCTACTTCTCGCACTGATTGGACACTTGTTCCATAAAGATGATTATTGTACTGGCCAGCTTCAATGAATTTGTGATCCTGAATATCCTTCTCCATTTGCTCTCGAGAAGTGACAAAATGGTAATCACGTCCATCCACCTCGTAATCTCGTTTTGGTCGAGTAGTATCTTTAAATATAAACCACGAATTTTTAAAGCAAAACAGAAAACAGTGACTTTTTTCCCCCTAAAATATCCAAAAGTAGTCTCCCCATTTATACTGCAAAATTGCCACAAGCAAAGAGATGAATGACAATTAAGATAGGTTTAACAAGTTTAGACAATATATTAACTTTTTTTTTTTAACTCAACTTACAGAGAATGTTTACTAAGAAAATTAATAGAAAAAAATCACTTAGAACTGCTTTAGTATTTGCTGAGACTTACGTGGAACACAGGAGCCAAATTTGTCTGGAAATTCTGAGATCAGATCATCATTTATTCTGTCTTTCATGGGTCCCAAAACAATCACAGGTCGAGTGTAACTAACTATTAAACAGAAAGGAATAACATCAGTTACATTTCAGTATGATTGGTAACTTTCACAGTTCAGCAAAATACGCTTTATCACATGGTAGGGATTTTAATACCTAAAAGAATATGTACTTCTAAAGAGAAGAAAAACGTGTGGAAGGATGTAAATCAATTAATATCGTAGTCACAGCAAGACGTTAGCTCTTCCCTCTTAAATCACTATCCTGAGTGACTGAACATGAATCTTAAGTTATGAAGTCTTTTTTTTTTAAAAAAAAATAAACCTTTTCACAAAGTAACATCCTTCATTGTAACAAAAAAAGCAAAGGGGGGAAGTTTGTGTTAGTCTTGTATAACCATTTTTGCTACTTCTGGAAGCTTACTGATGAAATGGAGCCCATATGCAACAAGTTGGAGTGGAAAGCCTATACAGGCATCGGTCCATAATGCAGGTTCACAGTGACAAAACTCTTAAAACATGCCATATTTTCCTTATGCAATGTAAACCACACATAATAAGTTACTTTAAGTAGCGTACCTTTGGATTTTGCACTAAATAATTCAGCACTTGCATTTAATAATTTAAGCCTTTACGCTTTATCATTTCAATAATGGTAACGAGTTCAAAACAGTGAAGGAGTTCATCACAGTGCCCTGCACATAATGGCACATGAAGCATTCTGATAGCTCAGGCTATATTTATTTTACACTGAGTGAGATCTACAAACCTTCTTGTTGATTGACTGGTTCATATGACAGGACGTATTCCTCTTGGCCACCTAAATGTAAATGCAAAGACATATCTATGTATTTTTTTCTAAACCAACATATTTAAAGAGACTCATTCAATGAACTATAATGATACAGACATTCCTCAGTAATATGCATTACAATGGTACTGATGAAGGACATTTTTCAAGAGCGATGAATTATAGAAATCACAAAGATCAGCCAAACACAAAATTTTAAAGCATAAGACACATACAGTAGAAATAATTTCCTGGTTTATGTTAGCATGTCAAACTGATATCAAGCACAAGAAGAATTTTAAAGCATTACTGAAATGCTCTTATACACATGTCCCTGAATGAAATGCATGCATGCTATCATTCACTGCTAGAGGCAACACCACCTTCACCAGCAACATTCTCCATACTTTGAAGCCAGCATTAATAATAACATTTTTCAATATTTACACAGGGCTGAAAATCATGTATGCCTAGGTATACTTATCTTCTATTAACTTTACCATGAAGTGGCATTTATATGAACACCTTCAACCACTCTAATTCTACCAAAAAAATAATATTATGATTGTATTATGAAGGTATTTCATTAATGAATTTTTAAAGACGAAGTTGAAAACAAAGAATGCTCTTTTTTTATTGTTCTCAGCTCCAGAAAGCACATCAGCAGTGAATGAAACTAAAATAACTGAACTTTGACCTTTGACAGCTGCAGGTTTTTTAAATGTTAGTGAAAGCATCTGAAATATACCTCAGTTGCCATCTCTCTAAACGATTATTTCTAGTCTAACAAGGTATCTCTGACTAAGATTTCTTGCAAGGCAATTGCTAAAAGTTAACTCCATGAAAGCAGAGAACTTGTAATTCTGAAGAGACAAGCTCAAATTGTATGACATTACTATGAACTTTGAATAAAATACAGTCTTTAAATAACTCAACTTGTGTAATTTCGGCACATTCTTTGGAGTTCATAAGCCATACTTATAACAGGCAAAGGAACATACCAATGCTATACCACAGTCATATAGAAACTGATGGCAGATGACGGCTTTTACAAATTCATATATTGGTTCTATATATCTAGTCTTTATTTCATAGCAAATATCATTGATCTTTTAAATCTAAAATTTACAGTTTCATTAAGAGAACTATCTTTTATTTCCAATAAATTTGCATTCAAACTGTACTACAGCAATACACGAATGAACATTTTAATTTTGTAAGTTATTGCAAGTGAGGAATACCTTAAGACAGACACAGAAACATGCAACCTGTATATTTTAATATCTCAAATAGTTATTCATGCAAATGGATTTTAGAAGGACAGTATATACTTTCAGAACCCCTTTTAGACCAGGAAGAGGAATAGGGAATCACCAACTACCAGCTCATCTAAGAAAGATCCAGCTCACGTATAATAAGATACTTCTTTGGAGAAGTCACATTGCTATAATGTCAAAAATTAGTTAAGCAAACTACTAAAGAGATAGTAACAAGTAAAAAGCATCCCCTAATTGAGGGCAAAAAGTATATATTGTCACTGCTTTTCAATACTTTGGAAAAATGAATATTAATAGAATGAACCTTTTGAACAACCGTACTCATCTGTAATCAAGATAACTTTCATATTAGACAGCAGTAAGAAGAAATTAAAAAAATTATTTTAATAAAAAGTGCTTGGAATTACACATTCAGATAAGCAAATCCATGACATTCAACATAAAATCAGGGCTTTTCAAGTAAAAACGGAGTAAAAGATTAACTAGTAGTATCAATATTGAGCTGTAAACATAAATAAAACAAGCTCTGAGAAAAACCTGAGGGAAGGGGGAGCAGAAGAGTGGAAAGCAGCAAATTTATGAAGAAACTGTCATGGTTAGATAGTTTTAATGGTGTGTCATTAAAAATGGTTAGAATTTGTAATTTTTTGAAGGCAACTTCCATACATGCTTAGTTTTGTGTTATTCTTAGGGAACGTAAGTGCCTCCCCCAATAGGTTTCTTTTCAGTTACAGTCTACAACACTGTTAGCATTTCATATACATGTGTAAATTCTCCCCTTGAGTGCAATCATCTGGAAGAAAAAAAATTTGGATCATCACCTCTGATCATCTACAGCTTCCAAACAAATATATCTGTTAATGAACCACCTTCCTTACTACCCTAACATAAATAATATCTGTTTCAGAAGTGCCCATGATAGTTAGCAGCTCATCAGTGAGCCACTCGGTGTCACACTGCGCGACTTTTGGCATTCCTTCTTTTTGTATTCCTCTTCAAATCCTCAACTTTTCCATCTTCCTGCTCTGCTCTATCTTGGGTTCCAGGGCTGGACAGTATGACCGAGGAGCTGCTCACTGGAAATGACTGGTGGGACGGAAGTTCTGGCTCTGGTTTAAGACATTTTAAAGCTCTGTAGAGCAGCATCATGCAGCATATCACCCACTGTGAACAGGTAGTACTACTGTAGCTTGGGTAACAGTAAATAGCACTGTAGCTTGGGCTAGTAAAAAAGCTAACTTGGTCTAGTATTTAAAGGATATTGTGTCTTTAGAGAGAGAGAGAGACTGTGCACGCGTGTCTAGCGTGCTAATTTATCATAACTGACTCCAGCACTGAATGTGTGTCATATGCTTTGAAGACAATTCATACTAAGCACCCACACTTGACAAGAGAGGAAAATGAAAGCTAAAAGCAAGAATAAATACGTTTGCTTATCTTTACTGTCATGAGAGGTATATACGTATTAAATCTGAGTACCAGTTGTGAAAAATTGTAGATAGTTATTGCACTATTTAACAGATTACACAGTTAGTTACGCTTCCAATATTAAGCTGAAATACATATAATTATATTTGTCATCATTAAATTTACATTTAGGTTTTAATACGTCCAGCTAGCTCACATAATTTACAAAAAATAGGAATAGGTTCAAATTAGGCTGAACTAAGAAAATCATAGGTTACCATAAAGATACCCACAAAGGAGGCTTGCAATGATTCTCTCGAATCAGATTTTTAACACAAAGACAGAGCAGGATTGGCAATACCCCCCTGAACACATGAATATGGATTTCACCTGAAGGTGACAGGGAAGTTCTATTTAACATGTAAATACCTGGAAAAGACAGACAGACAAAACCAAAGGAAGAGCTACTAAACAAAGATTCTAAATAAACAAAGAACTTAAAAACACTTACGGTAACTACTTTCACTATCGCTGGCATTAGAGGTTACATGCTCTGAAATTACAACACAATGGAAAAAAAAATAAGGAACACACACTAAATGGCATGAATCCAAAAGAAAGCAAATTGACACAAAATAATCCAGGTGAAAGACAATACTGATATCAAAACGGTGAAATCAATACATACTGCATATAAAAGTTTTAAGGTACTTCTCATAACTCTCAGGATCAAGCTTAATTTCATACGAAAGGAATGGATGTTAATAAAAACATTAAATAGCACATCAAAATAAGAATACAAAAAGTACACTAATTCCTAGATCACATGTAACCCTGCAATTTTTAAGTTTTCATTTCAAGATGAATTCTGTTGTGCAAAACCTATGCATTATTATTTATTTTCCATTTCAAATTTTATGCAGACAACTTATTGATTATATTAAGAGTCTTGTAGCAGAAAATACCAGACTATACTGCAGGAAATATAGTGTAGCAGATTCAATAACAGACACTTTCCTATGGTATAACAGTTTCCATGAAGTGCAATGCAGAATTAAATTTTTGGGGTTTTCCCCCCAGGAATGCTTTGGGTTTCAAAACATCCTGACTTTATTTCTGGACTATGTTAATTTCATGAGGAGCCTTTATAATACATTAAATTCAGTGTGGTTCCTCCCCTACAAGATTGAAAAGCAGGAAGCAAGGGGACTCTAGAGGTAAGAATACAGACATGAAGCAAGTATGCTTCTAGTGAGCAAGAAACATTAAAAAAAGTTAGTCGTCATACATAAACTAATTAACCTTTTAAAAATGTTTTTGGATAAAGTGAACCAGTGTCTTTAAACCACAAATCTCTGGCCGGATTGAACTCCCTCATTTCATTTCTGTGTAGGAAAAACAGACAGCTATTTCCAAATGTTTGTGAGTACCAGCAATTTACAAACCTTACAAGGAATGACTGAGGGAACTGGGGTTGTTTAGCCTGGAGAAGAGGAGGCTGAGGGGAGACCTCATCACCCTCTACAACTACGTGAAAGGAGGTTTTAGAGAGATGGGGGCTGAGCTCTTCTCCCTGGTGACAAGTGATAGGACAAGAGGAAACGGGTTCAAGTTATGTCAGGGCAGGTTTAGATTGGAACTCAGGAAACATTTTTACACTGAAAGGGTTATTAAACATTGGAATAGGCTGCCCAGGGAGGTGGTGGATTCCCCATCCCTGGAGGGGTTTAAGAAAAGGGTAGATGTGGTACTGAGGGACATGTTTTAGAAGTGGTTTTTGTCAGGGTGGGTTAATGGTTGGACTTGATGATCTTAAAGGTCCCTTCCAACCTCACCGATTCTATGATTCTACGAATTTGGATCTACCTCCATTTCATCTTCTTGTCTTGGAAAAAGAAATTCCACACTGGCATGTAAATAATGATGTAAATAAAGAGGTAAATAATGATGTTTAAAAGCCTCGTGGTGAGACATTGTCAATCAAGAACACAAGTGCTGTGAAAGTCCAATAACAGGCACCATTGGCGAAGACGTAGAGCCTGAAATGTTAACATGAACAGCAGTCTGGCAGGGTCAAGTAACACAGCTTGCATTAAGTGTAGCAAGGCAGTTCCAAAAAGTTTGACTGTGCTGAAACACTGGCTAGAAGTCATTTGGTTTTTTTATAACAGAATCACCTAGTGACACTGCCAGACCACATTACACAGTTTAAAGTAGGTATGGTCATAAAGCCATAAAGGCTGCTTGTCATCTTCTGCTTTAAACCACAAGGCCATAAAAACTGCTAAGGTCTTCTGCTCGAGACTTAAGAATTTCCTTGACACTAGCCATTTCAGAAATGGAAAATTAATGTTACAGCTACTGGAATTTTTACTTCATGATTCAGGACACTTACAGAAGTACACTGCTTCTTACATGTAATTGTACACTGCGCATAACAGTTATGCCCTGGGAAGAAATGTTATTTAACATTTAGTCACCTTTAGTCACTTATCTTTCGTGACTAATTTTACTATTCCATAAATGCATAACAATGTATGTGTTTAATATCTGATGAAAGCAAGGTCTTGACTTTTTCGTGTGTCATTTTAGTACAGTGGTGGTGTCTGTGTACAAAACCAGATGTTAGACTACTCCGCAATCTTGCTGTATTCAAGTAGTTAACGTTTCTGCAGGAAATACAACAGATGCTTATGTGTCTCCCATATTAGCTACCCCTCTACTTGCTCTAAAAGCATTATAAGTGTTCAAATAAGTCAGACATAAAAACTCTCATGGCATTTGTTAAGTTTTTTGTTTGTTTTAAGAAGCTGTAAACATCAGTCACCTAGAGAGAGGATTGAAAACTGTAACTAGATAAAGTGTTACGGCAATGGTTGTACTATTACTGTAAAAAGCCATAGGTTATTTTTAAACAGGGAAAAACACAAAGACAAGATAAATGTGACATTAAAAAAAAAACCAAACAGCAAATTGTAAAAAAACAGTACTATTAAGGACAAACAAGAAAGCACTGGTAAGCTTCTGAACAACAAAAAAAATCTAATGTGATACCCACATGAACTGAAAGTAATACGTTCCTGAAAGCAAAAACCCCCAGAACATCACAAACTAAAAAAAAAACCTTATGAAACATTTTTAGAGTCAACCTCCTTATGCCAGTAGAGCACCAGTCTCAAAGAGATCTGTTAAAAAAAAATAGTAATTTTTCAGATGGAGGTTAAAATAACTTGGGAGTATTTTGATCACTTACTCAGGCCTTTTGATCCCATGTCGTCAGGGACCTCCTGCAGTAGTCCCCAGAGGGCAAGCAATAAAAAGACAATCACAAAGAAAATAATTGTCAGTAATATATAAAATTGGCGCTACGACAGGAGACAGTTTCCCAGAACATCACAGGGGAAGGCAAGTCTATAGGATTTGACCTGACTGGCATGTGAAGTGTAATCAGAGATGCAAATGGCAGAGAATGCAGTTTGTAGTGGACCTGGTCTGAACTAGCAAACAACTTAGGCAACACTTTTTTTTAGTGCTGGCAACAACAACGCAAATCACAGTAAGCTCTCTTCATTAGGAAACCAAATTAGAATGGAATGACTTTAAAGTAACTAATTAAAGGGACTGATCTGAGAAGCTGGTAAGCTCCGTTATACTTTCTTCATTGCTGTGCTCTCTCCTCCAAGTCAGAACCGAGGAACCACCACCGACAGCGCTGGAGGCTGTTACCTCCTCCAGGTACACATACAGTGTTACTCAACAGTATTATCCAGTTTATTCCAAACTGGGATACTCTTGGGTTAAATTTCGGTTTAACAGCAAACAAACGGTTTTATTGATTGTGTAGATTGGTTTGTCACTAGCACCTCAAGCTCGTTAGCCTGTTGCAGCTCATGAAACTGTCTCCATGGTAACACCCTACTGCAATCTAGCAGGCCCTTCTACTCGTGCTTTGCTCTCCATCGAATGCCACATACTTACGGTCAATATCACTGGTTTCCTGCTCACTCTGGTCCTTGTTCTTGTAGAAGGGAAATTTTCGGGAAAAGAGGTTCTTTTTACGCTTGTCATTGAATGACTGCTGAAGAAGAGAAGGAGGGGCAAAACAAAGGATGTCTAATGTCTGTGTGAACAAAGGCCCAGACCAGCAGCTTTGTGGAAGCTGACTCCTATAACCACATTATGCAGTGCATATTCCAGTTTAACATTATCTTCTCTGCTCATTAAAAATACAGATCAGGATCATGGCTTTGCTCACACCCTCCGTGTTTCACATGCTTACTACCAAGAGAACTGGCAGGCTAGTTCATCCTCCATGGCCTGACCTGTATTTCACAAACTCAGGCTTGTTGGGAGTGTAAAAAGATTTGAAAAACTAGGCTGCTATAATATGGCCAAATGGTAATGAACTCAAAGTCAGTTAAATCACTGACAGGATCTAATAGAGGGGTTACAGTATTTTAAAAAAACACTGAGGCTTTACACATGCTTTTGCAAACAGCTGACATCGTAACAGCACCCCAGAGGTATTTGCCAGTGTTACCCATCTGCAAAGGCAAAACTGCAAATGCTTTGGTGACAACTGCTAAATAACATATCATACAGTAAAGAAAAATAGAAGTTAAAAGCTGGCATTGTACGGAATGATCTTATGATAAAACTAAGTAACAATGAAATAGGAAAAAAGGGTAAAAAAGGAATGTGTCTAGCTAAAATATCCAAATAATTAAAAAAAACTAAATCAAACTGTATTTGTTTCAATCTTTCACAATTGCAATTCACTGCCAGCTCACTGACAGAGATGACTTTGCTCTACGTAAGTCTGCATCCCGATACCAAGATTAACTTTAACAAGATACAAACTCATTTCATTTGTTTATTTTTTCAAGGCTGCATTTATAGGGAATTACCACATGAAAAAGTCTGTATGTCCAAGGATCACATTCAGCAACTTCTGACATTAACTGCTTGTGTTGCTGAAGAATTTCTGCATCTCAGTTGCTACAAAAATGTCTAGTTATTTATATAAGACATATCAATATCCATCCATTTGAATACAAACTACTATTGTGCTCCTTGTGTAAGTGCTGGAAAGCATCAATGTATTCTCATTCATATATAGGTAGGTCTACAGGCATAATTTAACACACAATTTAGTAATATCTGCCATGTCTTCTGCTGAAGATGTTACACGACTACAGCACCTTTAATTTACTGTTCTAAATCAATAAAGAAACTCAATGTCTAAATAAATCAATAACATTTTTATTGCAAATATGCCTAGAACTAATGCAGCTAACTTGAAGCCAGCTGAAATTTCTTTTTATCTTTAGGTGTAAGTGATTCGTCTTACCAGTTTTGCCAAGACATGAAGTTTGCCATGTTTTTGTCATTCAGTTTTCAGAAACTCTATTAATTACGGGAAGGATGGCAAAAGAAAGAAAATGCCCAACTTGGTTTTGAGGCCCTGTGTTGCAGGGGACTGTTAATTTCTAAGCCAAGCAGAGCCCATGGGCGGCAGGAAGTAATAAAACTTTCACAGAACCATTTTTTAAAAGCTACTTTAAAAAAATTAAAATACTTTCAATTCATACATTAAAGACTCTATTAACAGCTATTTCTAAAATTTGGCGCATGTTAACTTTGAAGTAATTGTCTGCCTGTCTTCAGTCAGCATGAGCTCATCTTCCTCTATTATATGCAACACAATTGCAAAAAGATATATTCTCTTTTCTACCAGCATTAAGTATGGAATGAAATACAGTAACAACTGGAGGGGACAAGTAAAACAAAGGTTTTTCAGACTATGGGCCACCTTCTTTGATACGATTACAAAACTAGCATTTGGCCTTCCTAAGGGAATGCCTATAGTGTAACACACATGCTGCATCCTGGTAGACTGTTAACAACCCTTCTGGCCATCTGTTTTAATACAGACTTACTTGGCAATATCACATACTAATACACCCAGTGATACTTTCATTACCATTGTTTAAAAAAGTATGGTTAAAATTACCAGGTGTTAAAGAGGCACATGGTACCATAGGAGCACAACTGGCGACATTGAGGTCTGGAAATAGCAATACTGGGTTAAGTAGGAAATCCATAAAACCTTTAATTGCCTGGCATCTGTGCTCAACTGAAACTGTCGTTCCACTGTAAGATCTGGTAAATTATCAACCTGACATATGGACAAAAGAACTGGTTTTGAGCCAATCATATGCTTGCTGGAACCATAGTTGGCATTGGCAAGTTTTTAGGTTACGGTCCTCCTGACCTTCTTTAGCTCAAGTTAGTAAGTCATTGCAATTGATTTCTCATAACCATAAGGATTACTGCAATTTACAGAATAAGGGAAACAAAGGAATATGCCCAGGAGCAGATCTTTGCTGAGCATACTGAAAAATACTGTAACATGAATTTCAAAAAGTGAAGTCTCACACCTATATAATCGTTTAATTCAGACAAGTCTCTCAGCTTGGGCAAAAGAATAGGGGAAATAAATGTAACAAAGCTAAAACAGTGCGGTTTAACTGAGGTAGTGACACTCTGCAATTTCTATAGTTAAAATAAAAAGGAGTGGCTGATTTATTGTACTTCATAAAACATAATAATGTTCTTCATTTTAGTTTTGAAAATATTTCATAACAATAATTATTTTAACTTTCTGTACAGTAAATCTTACTGAACCAATATTAAATTTTATATACTGCATGTATAATGGTCAGAGTCAGTTCCATTGCCAAAAAAAGGAAAATAAAAGTAATATTATACTGATTTTGCATAAAAGATTAGCCAAAAGATTATTTTTAAAAGATACTATGATTATAGTAAGCTAGAGAGGATTGCTTATTAGTTGAAAATGCACAGTAACTGTATTAAATTTTTTATAAGTCCACTGCAAATCATAACCAGGCATCATAAGCAAGAATATATTAAAACAGAAGCAGCACAGAAAGTGAGATAAATGTGTATGTGAAGTGAACAAACAAGAAAAAAATTAACCATTCCTGCTCCAGATTTTTCAGCTTTCTTTAAAAAGAAAGGAACACAGATTTTAATGTTTGTCATCATTAGGGTTATTCTTTTAAGGTTTTAATGTGGAAATTTTGAAGAATTGTACAAAGTTGGTATTTCATCCTGTCCATGGAGTATTATCACATACAGACACAGGAAAGCACACAGTCCATTAGGACCTGTACGGTGCAGACAACTTACTGGGAAAAATACGATTATGACAAATACAGGAAGATTACTTTAAGGTGAAATTGTAATGTTAAAATATGTACAGCTGAAGCAAAAGATTGTGAACAGTGTAAGTGTGTTTGCAAAATGAAATGTTACTAAAGAAAAAGAACTGCAGCTGTGTATCAATGGCAAGCGTAGTTGCTTTTCCACTCAATATTCCATGCATATCTTTGGTGCTGTGCTAGTACACGACGACTGTGCACTAACTCCACTACTGTCAAAATGCTATTCAAATACATCGTTAATTAACTGTTTGCAGTTTATTGGTAGACAAATTATAAACCCACGCAATTATCTGTCAAAGAACATGGTAACATTATATAATTTTTCAAATCTGAAGCATTGAAGCCATTTTCTTTATGTGACTTCTAAAAAGTGAACTCAAATTACAAAACCGATCAGGTTAAAAATCACCACAGCAGTTGATAATATTTATTCCAATACCAAGATATGAATGTACCAAAACAGAAAAAACCTGCAAATAACTCAGTGAATCCTCAAGGCAGTACTGTAATTGTTCATCATAAAATAACTAGGGATATTGATTTCCTTTCAAACAAATGCTTATAGGAAAAACCATGACATTTTCTTCATTAATGAACTAAACTGAAATCTTTGCCATGTAGCAGAGGGATGTACCCATGGATTTTAAAGTCTTTGAAGTACAAAGTCCTACACTATCAGCTTTATACATGTGATATTAGAAGTTATGAGAAAACTGTAACTGAATATAAGTAACTAAAATGAATCTTTGGTATCTATAATAACGACTGACTAATGTTACAACATTAGTGCTATTAAAAAAATAATAATCACTATTTAAGAAATAGCTTCCTCGGGAGCTTAAAGCATGTTTCAGATTTTAGAAAATGTCAATATGTTATTACTTTAGAAGGCTCTTAGATCTAAAATGCACATACGTAAGTCTTGAAATTACTAGTTACGTACTACCAGTAGAAATTATAAGGTTGTGAAATTGTTCTTCAAATTTCAAAATGACCAAAACATTGGAAAAAGCCTCACCCTCAAAAAAAAACCAAAACCACCTGTCTGCTTTACCATTATAAAATTGCTATAATTTCAGCCACAAACATTCCTGTTACTACTTAAGTAGCTACTCTGCTTTCTAACCACTCATTCCCATCATGTGTACTGGGACAGGGATTGCATATCATGCAGTGAACTGCACCAAGCAATTGACTAAAATTAAAACCAGGATTTCTTTTGGATTGGGTTATTTTTCATTTGTATTGGTTATTTTATATGATTTTATGATTTGAGCCCAGCCACATCAGTACTTGCACCAAGAGAGAGTGGCAGTGAGAAAAACCAGCTGTGATTGGGAGACTGATTCTGGTCAGTAATGGCGCTAGCCTTGAGCTTTTGTTGGCCTATGCCCCTGCATGAAATTCTCTAAAGCTTCTACATCCACAGTTGTAACAAAGAAGTTACTTTTTGCTGTCTGCATAACTGTGTACATCATAAAACCCCATTTCATCATAGGGACCCTGTTGAGCTGTATTTCCTTCTTTGCTAGATGAACTAAAAAAGTCTTAAGGAAGGAAACCTTTCTTTCTGACAATTGGTAGTAAGCCAATTCCCAAAACAAGGCTCTAGAAATACAATCCATACTAAAGGACTAAACTGCTTTATAAACAGCACTTGCAGTGCTGTTATAAATGGCACTATTCAATACTTGGTTAGTGCCTTCAACTCCTATTACATTACGTTATTACTGATTATATATATCTCTAAACTAATTCTTCAAACAACGTGCAGTGTAATGGCAGCTAAAGTTTGCTTTGGTGTTCAGAATGATTTTCTTTCTAGCTGACAGGATTTAATCGTTTCACTAAAAACTGAAACTGGGTCTGTATACATAAACCAGTGAAAAACGTTACCATTCACAATGCCAGGTGTAACCAGCACTTCATTAACTCACCCCTTTATCTCCTCTTGCTTTGGAATTGAATTTCACTGTCTTTAAGCGGGCTCGTTCTTTTTTCTCAACTCTACCATAAAAAAACACACACAAAAATGGCAAATCAGCAAAATTCCAGAACTTCAAGTTACTACTTGTTACGGCGTGAGTGTATAGGT
This sequence comes from Rhinoptilus africanus, assembly GCA_013400135.1. Taxonomy (NCBI): domain Eukaryota; kingdom Metazoa; phylum Chordata; class Aves; order Charadriiformes; family Glareolidae; genus Rhinoptilus; species Rhinoptilus africanus. Next base: position 624,217 of record VXBO01012853.1, read on the forward strand.
GTACCTTTTGTAGCACAGATTTTTTATTGCTGATGACACATTCAGAAAATGGAAGCCTGCTAACAGCAGAGTTTATTGGAAAAGTAGGGTATTATTTCTCAACTGATGACCTGTGAGGGTATCAGAGTATTTTGTGATTATATAGATTCAATAAATTTGGAGGGCGCAAAGAGAAAACATGACAGAATAAGTGAACAGTCTCAATTATGAAACAACAGCAGATATTAAGACTCAGACCACCTCATCTCTTATTTGTGTCTTTGGTATACCAACAAACACATTGTCGCCATTTACTTAGGCCACAAAACGGTTTGGGTGGGAAGAATTCATGATAGTGTCATGATTCGAGTAAAATTTACTTTGCACGTTTTCATACATAAATAGTGAAATGTTTTTAAACCTACCTGTAATGTTATTAAACCCATAACTTGCATACAGTGAGAACAGAGATATGGGCTTCAGCACGCAACTCGAAAGGCTGAATAGGATTTTAACAAACTTCCCATTGAGTTAGTTAGAATCCCACTACAGATTATTTTTTTAAAAAAACCCCAAAACACAAGTGCATGATGTGGTACAGAATTAACAACAGAGAGTAAAGCTTACACAATACATGTCTGAAGTTTTAATAGCAGACATCTCAAGTCCATAAAATATGTCATACCTGCGTTTGCTTGGGATAACTCCAACTTCATCACTTTCTCCATCTGGAGTTACCTGCCGTGCTTGCCACCATTCATCATCAGAAGCATTAATGACATGGAGAATATCGCCAAATTTGAAGTTCAGTCCTTGACTTGGAAGGCCACTATCTTTAGTCTTGTCATAATCAAAAAGAGCTCTACATTGAAAAGAAAAAAATTGAACACAGAAAAGCAGAGGAGTATGAATAGCACAAAATATGAAGCTAGCTGCCTTGCGTTGTTCATAAATGATTGCATCATTCTGACAGTTGTTGAAAAGTAGAATGCTGAACGCACACTCTCTCTCTCATACACACACACGGAGAGTATGTCGTATAGTATCCAAACAGACTTGTAAGTTAATGAACAAGAACAAACTTCATCCAGAGCAGAACTCTGTAAAAGTGAAACTCTTTCTAAAAGGTCCACCAAAGAGGCTTCCTGCAATTCAATAAGTCCTTTCCACAGAGTAAGTTACATGTCAGCCTAGGATAAAAAAGGTAAGCAAATATTTGAAGCATACAGTGCTGTTGGAAGTTCTGTAAGGTACATTATTTTATATCAAGTTATAAACTGGAATTATTTTAGTAAATAAAAATTACCGTCCGTCTTTAAAATAGAAGTCAATATCCTGTTCATAGGGCTGCAGGGGGAAAAAAAACCCAAACAACTTCGAAATATGACCGGAACACAACTTTGCTACTGCAGTACCAGAAGGCAAAGAAACTTATGGGCATTCTTTTGGAAAATTCCCAAACATTTCAAGAGAACTTCATCCTTTTTTCTAAGGTAGGTCTGTTTTCAAATAATAGTTACTAGCAATAGCAGAACACCAGCTGCGTGGGTACAATTTTATTAACCTTCCCTTTGCCAGCAATGTTGGTTTATGCGAGTCCACTATTACCCGTACCCACCTTCATGCCTGCTTTGTACTGATTCCTTCCCCCTTCTTATTTATGAAAGCACAATTGTCTGGAAAGGCACATGGTGCACCATACTGCAGAGCTGATCTGGGTTAAAATTAATTTCTTTCCTCCCTGTTGGATCAGTTTATATCTGGATCGGTTCTCTGAGGAACTGAAGAGACTTGCAGTATGTTTCTCCCAGCAGAATCGAGGGTTTAGTGGGGATGTGGAAATGAATGATGACAGGAACCTCTTACCAAACTGTAAAAGATACTGCTAAGATTATGCCTTATAAAGGACTCTCATTTTACATTTGAAAAAAGGTGTAGGAACCTTGCCTATGTAAAGTGAGAAGTGCCTGTATGACACATGCCAAAAAATCCTCAACTTTATTTCATCTGCAAGCTCATATGTTTGTCAGTGATACACCTTTTAAATGATACCTTATCTCAATTTAGAGACTTGATACTGAGTCCATCACAAAGCATCAATAGATCATAATGTGATGATTTAAAACGGTGACCTTTTCCTTGTCCAAATTCAGTTTGTTTCTTCATATGGGAGATATCCTAATTCTTTTCAAAAAAATCAGAACCGTTATTTTCTTTAAAATAGCCCAAATACTGCAGTTAAGAAAAATACACAACTAGTAGTTATTCCTCCAGGTTTATTCTGCACATGTTTGTTCAAGAAGCACGCTGGACAAATAGCGTTCCATATCTCAAAATAAATTGCGCATAATCCACTATGTACTTTTAATGCATATTCAAGTTAGGCACATTTTCACTGAATTAATTAAATGCATCATGAAATTTATTTCCTGAAAATTCTTGTTAGCATTCAAGTAACAATTTCTACAACACTCCTTTTAACATCTAAGTTCTAGTTTGAATATAAAATTATATGAGCAGTGAGCTGGGCCTAACAGCATTAAAATGTGTGTTGACTGCATAAGAAAAAAAATAAAATACACGAGTGAAATGGCAGCACAAATGGATAAAAGTGTATTATGAACATGTGCTCTTTGAACCAGATAAATCGTAGAATCATAAACGGTAACACTGACTAGCTTTTGCACAATGAAAGGTAGTTTCATCAAATACTTTTTCTCTAGTGAGGTCACTTTGGGAAAAATAATTTTGTTGGGGAAAAGAGTCAAAGCTGATAAATAAGATTAATTAGGGTGTCACACAGCAGTGACAAAACTATGCAGCTAAAATTTATAGGAACATCAGAAACTGATAACTATCAAATAAACGCGCCTAAAAGCAAACAGAATTAACAGAAATGTCTTGATTCCAACTGACTAACATGGCTTTTTAAATCTGCAGATGAAGGAGAAGAGTGTATAGATAATTCAGATGCAAAAATGTAAGCATTGTATGAGGTAATCTCTCTCCTCTTATAATAAAGATGAAAAGAAATATAAAGCAAAAATAAGACCATTAGTTCAGTAGTCGGGGGGAAGCGAGAGAATTAGATGTGCAAATGACAAGTTAGCTGCTGCTGAATTGCTATAGTTGTATTATCCTCCAAGAACTGTTTGTTATATCGCTATTCATCATATACTGATATACATACAATTAAGAAGAAAAATCTGCCATTGTACTTCAAATTGTATTTTCAGGCAAACACAACTGTCTTTTCCTTAATACTACATCAGGCCCCCAAAAAGCAGTTTACAGGCAGACTAGTCATAAAGGTACCCGGTGCCAGTTACAGGGACACAATGATGTATCTGATTTTGTTAGTTACCATGATTTTGAGAAATCACCAGAGATTACTACTTTTAGAGTATTTTTATGAGATAGGTCTTCCACTATTGCGTTTGAATGCCTATAAACATTTTGCTGTTGGATTTACCATCCTATTCGGCATTATGTTATATAACTGGAATCCCTCAAGGCGTATCCAGAAACAAATATTAAAGAAGATAGCGTCAGTTACTAATTTTGGCCTTGAATTGATACAATTAAAAGCATAGAATGATCATACCGGAGAGACTCAGAATAAGAAATGAGCTGGAAAACTAACATGTTCTGTCAGTATCTAGCAATATGTGAACAGATTCATAAAACTTATTTCAGTGAGGTCAAAATTACATCAGAAACCAGACAGAACAGATGTGAACCCATCCTGTGTATAACAAGCTGCCTACCAGTCTTTGGCATCTTCTGGTGTGATGATAAGAGTAGATCTCAAAAGCCCCAGTGGCACCCTCTGCTAAGAGATGTGGGTGGAAAAGTACTTTTCCTGAGGAATTTTTTGCATTTTTGTTCTGACTTGTAACAAAGTTGATGACCAAGTCTCAAAAACCTTTCTTGGAAAAGGAATTGCCAATCTCCACAAGGCTTCTGCCAACAGCCTGGAGAAGGCTGCATTTTCTGCAGCTGGCAGGGTCAAAAGCTTAACCTCAATCATTTAGAGATAACAACTTCCATCGATGGAATAAAAGCTACATAACCACAAAATGCTTGTCAGTGGCTTAAAATACCAAACGTGTGAATGTGAGCATAAATTGATTAGAACCTAATCCAGCTCTAGCTAACCAAGAAAAATGAAAGCATTTAGAATTATTTAGGACTAGTTATATGATGAGGACTAAAGCAATAAATCTTGGGATTATGGAAAAGAGGATGATCTCACCACAATATCTGTATGTGCATCCACCTGTGGAAATTCTAAGACACAGATAACTGTGATATCAAGCACTTATCCATAGTATTTAAGGCATTTATCCCTAGAGATTTAAGTTTTGACCTCCAAATATTAAAGTACAAAAGAAAAGAACAAGATGAGCTCTGCAAAACCAGAAACCAGATAAAGCTACTAAAATAATAGGTCAAAACATAAGGGCTACGTGCTAGACAATCTAAACAGAAGACCTGAATGAGTAATTTGCTGCACTTGTTTCAAAGCCTTCAGAAATAAGGTGTGAAGGACTGAGACTTTTCCGAGCACAGATGCAATTACTCGGGTAACGGCCTTGTGTAAGACTTGCTTTCTCTCCCACAGCTCAATAGATACAGCACCAAGAGTAAAACAGTATCGGCTTCAGATGGGAAAAGTCAATAGTCTCTGAACCGAGGATTTTAGCACATAAGCCAGCAAGGTCTAAAACATTTTAAACCAAGTTTAATGCAAGCACGAGCACAACCGAAGTCTTTCTTACCTGCTCTACTAAATTGTTCTGGTCCCTGCCAAGAGGCTACTGCTGGCCCTTATTCAATCCCGAGATGAGGTGGTTCAGGGAACTCAAAAATTAATTTATTTTTAAAAATGCAATCCTTTTATACACATTCAATTCTTGAAACATTATGCTTTATCAGTATATGTTAACTGATGTAGGAATTAGTTAGCATATTAATGAGCTGCACCTTGCCACAACTTCCCAGTGAAACCACCTACTTTCTTAACTCCTTCATGCTCTTTTATATTGCCACTTCTTTTTACCCTCCTTCATGTTTACTTCCATGTGGATAAATTAATGAAGAACACTCAATTCATTTACTTTGATGCATTTGCTCTCTTGGTTACCATGGAAAATATTCTGTAACAAAATGCTATTGGATATGGAAATAAAATTTCTTAATACAAGCTGAGAATACCACTGAAGTAAGGTGAAGGAAATAAGCTTTGACAGATTTCCTTCTTAAGTAAACGGAGACTACAATTTGCACTCAAGAACTGAACGTGGCAGAATATGAAGACTGCTGCGGCAAAAACATGAACTACATTAACCATGTTAAGACTTCACATACACTGACTTAAAGAACAAGTATGTTTTTGCTGATGGATTATCATCCCTTTGAGAGGCAGGACAAAAAGCAAGTGATAGCACCCCTCTTCAAAGCTCATACAGGGTTCTCAGGGCTAGTACTTCTTTTTCAGATATATTAATTGATCTAAATTAAGCTTTATTTTTAATATATTTTTCATACAAATATCCATTTATTAAGTTCAATAATGAGTAAATGATCATATAAAACTGCAAAACCAGAAATATTAAGTCTACAGAAAATCAGAAAAGCACACTAGAAATACTGTGAAAAAGATGATTACCTGACGTATAGTGATCTCTTCTGGCTGGTTCGCAAAGATCCTGATCCTGAGCTAATGCTACTGTTCATCATCTGTTCCCTTAAATCATGTATTTTAGCTTCAAAACGACTGTATTCTGTAAGAAAGGGAGGCACTGCAATTAATTTCCTCTGAACTTGAGCAATTAAATTACTCACAAATATGCTGAAAATCTCAGACAATAAGCACTTGTTACAGCTTTTCTAAATACAAGGAAAAAAACTCCTAAACCTCAACATTAAGCATGTTTTGTAATTAAAATCTATGTGAGGTTTTACAATTATCAATATTATTTGAAATAAAATTTGAAATAATTTTGATTAGGCAAAGCAAATAAACAGAAACAAACATCCATTTACTTAAAAATTTCATGGTTTTGATCTAGAGTTCACAGTACCTTTTTTCTTCCTAATGAAAACAAGCATTTCTATGAACAGTTAGCATTTCTATAGTAATAAAAAGACTGATACAGATAAGTTTTCACCCACAAAAAGAAAACTTCAGAACATACATCTGAAATACACATTTATAAAGAAGAGCTATTTATATTACATCTTAAAAGTTAAGAAATGGGAATTAAAAGTGTCTGAGAAAAACATATTGAACAGATACTTTGAATTCGATGAAGAATTTAGCACTACACAGTGGGAAACATGAAAAACATTTTCTGAATTAGACAATGTTCCCATGGGAGCTCAGGAAAGGAAAAAAAGAATCCAGAATTCTGGCATGAATCTCGATCCACTTGTAAACGGCATTAGAGATTCAAACTCCCTCTACAGAATTATGTACAATGTTAATCCTGGAAAAACGGATTGTGTTCTTAAGCAGCACTGTGTACTAGTAAAACTAAGCTAAATACATTTGATTTTAGCTACAAAGGCAGGCAGTAAAATAGTAATAGCTTCTTCAGGACAACCATTTCCTGAAGTGAGGTACTTACATGCTGTCAGCATAAAATACGAACTCAAAACAAGTAAGTTTTTCCTTCGGTCGAATAGTTTGGACTTCAGGATCAACAGATGCACTTGTAAAACCTTTCTAGTTAAAGGAAGCGTCCTGCAGCCACCACCTTCGCCAGGAGACCACGTGATGCCAGATTATAACAAGTCAACACTGGGAGAGCCCGGGTGTGTGCAGCAAGGAGCTGCTCAACTGGGTAATGTGGTGCTCTTCCCAGCTGCGCCTTTATTCCCTGCAGGCATCAAATTTACTCAGGAAATGCAAGATTGATAAAGGGGGCTCTAAAATGCAAAAATCTTGAGGAAATCTCTAAACTAAGGTTCCTTCAACAGGCTTCTAAATACTGTGAATGATTTATCATATTACGTTCTGTAGCACTTTCTCCACACATGCTCATCAGACAGCGAGAGACGAGGCTTACAGGCTAACCAGAGAAGAATTAAAAAATATTTAGTTACAGTAGAATATTCTGTGAACCAGTTTCTGGTATACCACTTCATTCATCAAGGTAACTATCAATCTGATGCTGTAGCAATTAGCAACTATAATTAACCCTATCCAGATTATAACAATATGAACAGTCTCTTAAATAACCCAGACTTTTATCCTTTAAAGCCAAAAGCAAGTAGTTTTTAAGATACGACCTTTGTTTTTAAAACCGTATACAGAACCTTTTTACAAGTAAAGTCCAGATCAAATAATTTACCAGCACTAAATCAGACTGATCTCTTGTTTGACAAGAGAAACAAAAACATTATTTCCACCACTACCAGTGCTATCACTAATAGCAAAGGAATTTAAGATGACAGGATGGTAGCCTAAGAGGAATGTGAGAAAACGATATTTTTTAGAACACAATACCCCTTAGGGGAAGGACCCAGATGCAGTGAGGGAATAGTCTACTCCTGCTGTGCTACTACTGCACTGCGCCGCTTTGGGTAAGTCACCTCATTTTGCTCATTTATACCTAAGAAGTTATCTTTTAAGCCTCTCACCTATTTCTTGGGTGTTTTGGAAGATTAAAGTTTTAAATGTCAAGCATACTACAAGAATGGTAGCTAAGATTTCTGACATAAGAGATATATATATATTTTAAGCCCCCTGTGAGAAAGGAAAGTATGCATGGAAAAGACCAGATAATCCAAGCATTTTCTTGTGCTGCAGCCTGTTCAGTACTGAAAATATCTGCATTTCTTTGCAATAACTACTGGAGAAGACTACAAATATCTGTTAAGAAAGTATCATGTGTCATCTGTTGGAAGAATCAGATATTCTGCTATATAGCATGTCGTATATAAGAGAGGTAACAGGGGAGGCAGTTATTCCTCGCTATTGCTTAACTCTATCTTATGTATCATCTTCAGGTTGCTGGTCTTGCAGTTTTCTGGAGTAATTTAATTTTTCTCATCAGAACTCCTGGGAGGTAAGTGCTGAATGAGTGACAGGGACATCTGTAGGAGTAAGGAGGAGAATAATTTCTACATAGAGACTCCTGCCACACCAGAAAAGCAAAAAAGGAAACTAACGGGCTGGGACTGAGAAGACTCCGTGTTCGAAAAGAAGGGGTGCTAAGAGATGCCATATTGAGGGAAAGCTGTGCAGATGGAATGTGGTAAGCTCCTTTGGGTGTCAAACAAGCTAAAAATTTGAGTTACATTCCTCTTACAGAAGGTTTTGCGAGGAACAGGATGGATAGAAATCTCAAAATCACTGGGTTTGGAGCTAAAAGGTAGATGGGATTTTGGTTTTTTAAAAAAGAAAGCTTGGTATTAGATACAGTGGTACTGAAACAAATGCTGGGGACAGAAAATAAGAGAACAGCAGGACTCTTGATAGCATCAGTAAAGCAGTATCAGTTTGGTACCCAAAGGATCAGCATCCATCCCCTGTTGACTAATTAGGCTCGGCTCAACTTTGGCATTAGAGAGCAAAGTGTGAGCTCAGCTAATCTGTCTAGAAGAGGTTATATTTCTATCTCCATGATTAAGAAGAGCTGGATATCAACTGTCTTTAGCACTTTCAATCTTTTATTAAAGTGAAGAACACTGATGCCATCTGGTAGTTTATGAAATGTAGACAAGTAGCGGCAGGACAGCAGTCAGAAGACTGTCCACAGCTGCTCCATCTTGTGTGCTCTACAAGAGGGGAGCAGCAACAGCCAACAGCTGGTAGCAAGACTGGAGACGCATACCTGAGATGTGTGTGTATCAAGCGTGCGATTACAGAAGTGGAATGAGAACTAGGCAAGCACAGAGTGATACCTTTCCTTCAAATACTCTCTCATCCTCCAGTATTTTCAACATTTAGGGAATTTCACTGTATGTATAAATTCCCTATTTCACTTAGTTTATCATCACTAAATTCTCCCAAACAGAGAACTGTTTTCTTTACAACCCCATTTTTTCTTACAGTGTATGCATACTATTACATACATATTGTATGACAAAATTGATTTTTTTTTTTACCCTAAATCACAATAAACTTCTATATGGCTGAGTGTGACAAAGCCATAGAATGCACATATAAATATAAAACTTTTTTAAAAGTTTTATTTTGTCACGTCAACGTTCCAGAAGTTTAGAGCTGAAACAGGCAGAGTGAACAAGATAACCAAGAAAGCAGAGGGCCTTTTTGAAGAGGAAATGAAGAGCTTGGCTGAGAAAGAATATGATTGACCTCTGGGGTCAAATGTGATCAGGTAACCAAATAGAAAGGACCACCATCACCAAAGGAAAAAAAAAACCAAAGCCTACTCTGGTTTACACATAATCAGTTGTTAAGAACATTGGATAGATACATCTGGGCTCAAGTTTAAAGTTCAAAATTATACTGGATAAGCAGATGGTGCAAAACTAGAATAAATCTGCTCTACTTCATGTCTGCACATATTGCATAGCAACAAAGAAAAAGGAACAGGAACAGGGGTGAGGGGGGGCGAGATTAGGAAATCCTGGAAGATTCCTCTGCTCCTCAGCTCCTACAGTGATTTTACCCATAAAACTGCTACTTTAACAGAAATCACAACTTCAGAGAAAGGGTCTGAGCAGTGAAACTCTCCTGGACTGCCTAGTGGGCAACCAGAGGACAGTGACAAAAGAGATACATGCTGAATAGTCTATACAGACAGGGGAAGAGAAAAAAAGAGGTCACAATGAAAATCAATTTGGTCTGGAACACATGTTCTAGCAAATGAGGCAAAAGGACAGAAGAATACGACAAGGGATGGAAAATTCAGCAAGCAGTACAGAAGAAAAAGCAACTCACAGAAGCATGGGTGTGTGCACAGGGAACAGATGGCAGCACAGCACTCGGAAGCAGAGATTCTTACATATACGACACTCATGAAGAGCTGAAAAAGTTCACTTCAATTAAAAAAGAATGCCCCTTGCTTCCCTCTTCCCATCTGTCTGTCAAAGCAGGAATCTTGTGCTAACGAATTTATGTAACTACTGATTTATAGTCTTTTCTCCCTTCTCAGAATATTCAATTTTCCATTTCATGATGGCTCCAAACAAACTGAGAAACAGAGCCTGGTGGTAAGTTAGAATGGCCACCACTGCACTGATCTTGTATTTACCTTCTATTTGTTTTCAATTCTACGCTTGTGAGGCAGGACTGCCACAGCACATCACTGAGTGAAGTTGTATTTATGAGTTCTAGTCATGTACTACTACTACCCCTTGATTATCTACACTGGTATTTGATAAATTCATAGGTACCATTCATGCTTTGCACATCTTTTCTTGTTACAGACTGTAGTATAAATTTCGGTTAGCAGAGGAGGTTGTGGAGTACGGCATGTTTAGCACAACCACTCAAAAACACTTGCAAAGAGATTACCTATTAAAATGTATGGACCACACTAAAAACATCATAAATCATTTTGGAGGAGATATTACTTTGCTTCAATGCTCATCATTTTATATTAACATGAACTTAGAGAGACCACAATGCATTCCACATGCTATTGGTGGCTTTCATGCACTCTAATGTGTAATGAGCTTGTACCACGTTAATCACTTGAAAGACTAGGCCATGGAATTTCAAAACAGCTTAGAAAAATTGCATTTGTATTTAGTTAAGAACACCTCCTGCAGAGCCTGCGAAACACAGAGACTAGGTCCACCCACTGCTGACAAAAATGCTGTGGCAGGTTTACCACATATTCACAACTCGTAAAAGGCTGAACTATTCTTAAAGGAAGACAAACCATTTTATTTATTGTATTAAAGAGCAGGAGTGAGGTTTTTAAGGATTAAAACATGTGTAAGCCGCCTTATAGCGTCTATCAGGACTATATATAGTAGAACCCTTCTAATCTTAATGGGCCTGATCTTAAAGGTACTTTAATTGACTAATCTGATTACCTGCAAATGAGCACACAACAAGCAGGAAAACCTTTGGAAGATGGGAGACCATGTACGCCAAACCAGGGTAAAAATTTACTTTTTTTTTTTAAAAAAGAATTTTTCATTTTATGAAGTTGGGATGTACTGATCTTTAAACCACCTTGGGTTAAGACAATCCATGTTCTCAGCTAGAAAGCAAGAGAAGCTCATCCTTTTGATACAAAGCAAATATGAAAGCTAAGTTCTGCAAAAGCATTATTGCTTTTGTGCTACTACAGTTGGACTTTTACAGATTTACAGTCTATTTCAAGGCAAATGCTCAAATAATAATCTTAGCTTACACACACGGAAGTGCTACCATTTCCCAGAGCTTATGTATTCTGTTTTAAATTCCACCAGACAACAGTGCATTGATGAAGTATCATGAACAGAAAAATTTGTCAAACACTGGCCATTGAAAGGTGAGTTCTAACAAAGCTTTCCCTCCCGCCCCCTGTTGTTTTGAGGTTTTGGGGTTTTTTTCCTTTTGATTCATTTGTTTTAAAGGCAAGAGAGAATGAAAAATAAAAAGTTCTCATACTTGGATCTTATCTTCAGTAGATTAATACATTCCTTCAAAACAAAACAAAAACCCCACGAAAATCCACCTAAATATCTGGCTAACAACATATGAGGAGTTTTGATTGAACCATAAATCAACAGGAAATCACCTATTTCCTTTAGTAAAGCTGAAAGAAAAATGTGTTTTAACCCCCTGTATGAACAATATAAGTTTAGAAGTAGAAGTTGGGGTTTTTTGGAAAAAAAAAACCCAAACAAAAACAATCTTAAAGACTTCTCTTGATGTTTAAGGTCCACCTTCTCCTAACCTTACACTGATCCACCCAATCACTTGAGAACATGGAGCTAACCTGATCACTTAACCATTTTACTACTCTTTCAGAAAAGAAGTGGATACATAAAGATGGACTTGATCAGCTGAATTACAAAGAGAAAACCAGTGCAGATTCTAAATCTAAATAACAGCCAGCTGATAACCCACATGAAATACAGACTGCTGTACTAGTTAAAATTATAATTTTATTTTTTATATGTCAGGTGGAACCTTGAAACCCAGAAAGTGCTGCCACCCTTTTCTGTCATGACAGGCCTATCTGAATTTTGTCAGGTGACCAGTGAATGACTGCTGATGCCACTTTGCCTGCTTGCCTTTTGAAGGCCTTCCACAAGCAGGCTTCACAGTTAATGTGTATGTAATTGCAGTTAATGTTATACCTATACTTAATTGCACAGTTCTGATCTAGTAGCATATAACTATGAAAAAAAAGTTTAATCTGCAAAATTATTTTCTATTCAACTTCAGCCTAACGGCAAGCCCTACCTTTTCAGAATAGTAAAATCTAACGTTCCAGGAATCCTGAATTTTGAGGCAACGCTATTATTATGTCATCCTCAAAACACATCAGAATGTTTCAGATGACCATTTCATCTGAATAGACATAAGAATGGAAACATCAATGAAATGAGCGGAGAGCCCTCCAAGGGCTGTAAATGTCTGGACAGTCCTATACTTCCCCCTTGCTGCTCTTCTCCTCACTACATTCCCTTCAAGCACTGAGACTCGCATGATCCTGTATCCCTGGTAAGTAGCATGGTCATAATTCTGACCATCTCTGAATCCCCACTCCCAGGAGATACATATATATCCAAATTGCCTAAAGCTTCCTCTCATTCTTCCACACTAGTATCACAGTTTTTCCTTGCCACCTTACATTTGTAGAAAACCCAAAGAAGGGAGACAACTGAAGTGTCTCTGCAGAGACAGGGAGCAACAGGAACATGAGAAGGCTCAGAAACCTCTGTGAATTAAAATGGCTCATCAAAATGTGTTTGGGTACTGGAGCAACATCACTTTCTTTGAAACTGCTGCAGGTCATGGTATTTTGTTTCCAGTGGAGCTCACAGTAAAGCAAAACCCCTTTTTATTCATCAGTGATGTCCAGAAACGAGATAGAAACAGTGAGAACACCTTCACATTCCCTACTTGGCTTTTAGCGATCCCAAAGGGTGCAGGTCAATTGCTGAAATTTGATTCAGTATAGTAGGAAAATTTTGTAAGGCATCTGTAAAATTTACTGAACACTGCTGGAAGCTAAATGAATGCCCAGAAGGATATTTTTAGGAATGAGATTACATCTGTTTTCACATGATTCTATAACCAAGGAACATTTTGGAGATTTAAGGGAAAAAAAGTCAGCAGTTATATAATTTGAGCCTGGATATAACAGCAGTATCATCCAGCCGTATTATCCTACGCCAAGTCCGGTAACCACTGTTTGATAAATCGTGTTGTCTAACTGGATTTGAAGAGACATATGGAAACTTCAACCCATTCCATGATAGGGGTTTTCCAAAGATTAATTTTTCTACAGCCTAGTCAGGCTTTTCTACGAGAGAACTACTTGCAAAAATCCTCTTTTCACAGAAATCTGAGGAGAAAAACAAATGGAAAATTTCTGATACAGCTAGCATGGTAGGATGGAAAAAGACAAATTAGCATTCCCCACCACATCTATGAACATACAAACTGTCATATACAATTACAGGGAGTGAAGTGAGCCAGTCCCAAGTGTCTTCCAAATGCTCCTATCATACTGAATCTATTTACCCAGTTATAATGAGCCTTGATGGATGTCTAAAATCACCTTGATCTGTCCTAGCTGTCAGCATCTTTTATAAAATCCTGCTGGATTTATAAATATAAATAAAATACATATGCAATACAAGCAGTTACAACTTATGCTCTTCATTTTTATGAAGATATTTGAGAAACATCAATGATGAACAATAATTTTATGAATCTCTTCATTTTAATACTTGTTAATTTTAATACTTTTTTTGAATGACATAAACAAAAAGTAGATATGATTTTATAGATATATTTCATACTTTTTCCCCAATTTAAATAAGCCAAGTGAGGGGAAGAGTACCTACAACTGTAATCTAGGAAAGCTGAAAATGATCAAAGAACACATACACTTTTATCACGTACACTTAATCACATGGATGATATTTTCTGTTTGGAGAGTCCAATCTCAAATAGACTGCTTTCCTATGATAATAAACAAACAATAACCTTTAAGGGAATATTCTCTTTACTAATCTCTAAGATATGAACGGTGCGTATCTGATCCAACTTACCTCCCACACCAGACCTGAAAGAAGCTGACAGCTGGAGTTCCATGCAATCTCTTTTTATGAGGAGTAAGAAAAAGGCAAGCAGAGATGTCAAACAGACTCAGACATTAGTAACTAGACCTCTCTGAGGCAGGCTGGCCACATATCAATTCATACTTTGTTTCCAAACCACAATGGATCTCAATCTCCTAGTTACACTTTTCCTTCATGGCATACTTCAAAAGGGTAGAGTAAACCCTAACACACCTCCAACATCTTCACTCCAAATGGAGATTTTAAGCACTATTTCAGAAAGACAGTCATGCAGACCAAACATACTTAAAAAAAAAATCTTTTCTTTAAATAATGTGTCAGATGTCTGCCCATAATCTAGGATAATTCAAGTTATATTTCCCACATGCGTCCTGTCAAATGGGCCCTATAAACTCTTTGAGAACTGCACTCAATACAGTTCAACTTCATGTAGTCTTGTTCTGAATGCTTCAGCAATCATGAAGGAATGAGTACAGCTCTAGGTTTGAAGTCTTCCAGTGACAGTCATTGAGAAATTTGTAAGAGGCAGCGTATGTTCCTCTGAGCAAATCTCTGTGCAACCACTCAAAATCCCATCAGTCAGTCAAGCACCTCAATACATGTTTCAAAAAAATACGTTATCTGTTTGGACAAACGGTAATAAAGAAAGCTGTTATTTCCAATGCAGGAAGAGCAAGAACGATCCAAAATGCTAATTTCTCTTATTATAAAAGGAAGAGATCTGACTTTCAGAGTATGAAGGGATTATTTTGTTTTTAAAGCCTGAATCCTAGAAAGGGAAGAATGAAAAACTGCTGGTTTTGCACAAAGTCTGGATACATTTTTTGGCAAGGGGAAAGGACTCCTAGAAAACAAATCCTGGAACAGAGTAGTCTACAGATGGAACACGTGAACAGGATGCATACCCTCTCAAGACAATACAGGCATTGACAACATGGGCTGGCTGCAGGGATTTGACCATGAACCAGACACAAACAAATCAGTTGGCCTTGTTACTGACAGAGTTCCTGGGTCAGTGGAGATATATGATGTTGAAGTGAATGGAGGGGGAGGGGAATGCGAAAGCTAATGTTTCACAGACTTGGGGAGGACAGGATAAGAGAAACATGACAGAAAAGAAGAAAAAAAGAAAGAAGAAAAGTGTGCTGCAATCAGCTCCCGAACAATTTTAGATGAAGGCAGCAGTTCTGCTCAATTTCAAGTCCCGATAAATACCTAAACTTACCCCTTGCCAGTACTGTTAAAGATTTAAAAAAAATCACTGCAAGCAAGATTTAGTGATGGGCCATCCAATTTATCAGAATCGGAGAAAGCTGTTGACTATCACAGCTCATAATAAGACATCAAAAATGACTACATAAACAGTAATATATGGTTTTAAAAACAATATATATAAGGGTAAGCATAAAATTTTACTGAATTTTTAAATTCTCAAATAGACAAAGGCATTTGAAATGTGCTGCAGAAATACAAGAGGACAAAAAAATGTGTATTGTGATGAGGCAGTATTATTTGGCTTCTGCAGAACACACAAGGATGTGTGCATCAGCTGCAGTCTAATCTGGACCAGAGGAAATTGCTAGAGAAACAGAAATACCAGCTCAGTATAAAACAGAGGAATGAAAACCTGATAGCCTCCATAGGTCAGCTGAAACAACACAACACAGAAGGGATTACGTCTTTTATCCTCCTACCATTAAGGAAAATAAAACCACCTTACTAAAGAGTGAAGAGAACTGTGAAATACAAAAGTAACACCATGATATTTCTACCAAGTTCTGGATCTACTGGCTTAAATTTCATGTTATGACAGTGTTAACAATCAAAATTCTGAATATGATCAGAGCAAGAAACATATCAAGCTGTAGCACCAACACTTGCACATATTCCTATCTGGTCACTGGCAATTATGATAACAGGTATGTGTCAACACTTATTACATTGTTTGTTTCTCCTCTCCTCAAAAGAGGGGTTAGGTGGGGCCAAAGGACATTGTAGATTGTCTTTCTTTAAGTTTCAAATTGTAGAAGTGAGCTTGAATACATAAGGCAACCCTTACCTTCTGGACGGTACTGAGCTACGATAGTTACAGCTTGGCCTGCATTCTTCAGAGCTGCTGCTGCCTGTTCATGGGTGGCTGCTTTGAGATCTACTCCATTTACCTACAAATAATACGAAAAAGCTCTTTATCAAAATAAATGTTTATCATCACAGAACAGACTCACCAAAAAAAAATTAACTGGACACAAACTAGTTTCCATGTGAGTTACCCGTTTCCAACATTGCAAGCTAGTTAACACAAACAAAGATTACTGATCCTTACTGAAACCCAAAGTCAATAAATCCTCTCTCGTATCTATCCCTCTTAAAAAACACTCTAATCTTCATAGTGTATCACTTAATGAATTTGGATTTGCTAGGTCAACTTTCTTCTTTTTTAAGACCTTTTTCTTTCTTTTTATGGAGACACAAAGAATGTTACTTTCTGTGATGGTTCACCTCACCTTTCTGTAACAGGGCCTCAGAGACCTCCTTAGCCAAAGTGTGCCTACAGACCATTGTGTTTAACATCCATCAACAGAGCACACCCTCCGTGAAATGGTCTAGCCTTGTCTTCCATGCAGCAGATTGAAAAGCAGTGTCAGAAAAAACCAAAGCAGAAACGTGTGTATCACGTTTTAGATAAAGAGCATTTTTCATACTTCAAACTACAATAAAGATACACTTTAACATCAGCATTTTAGTAACAGCAGAACCCAAATTATTCCTTCCTCTTAAATAACTACCAAATTACAATGTAGTTGTGCAAAGAAATGGTTCTCCATAAATTAAGTCATTTCACAATCTTTACAATCTTCAAGAACTAATACAGAAAAAGCCCTCAGACAGGTACGAGATGGATCTATTTAAGACTAATGGGAAGTTTAGCAGTTACTCCAGGAAGTAAAGCACTCAATTTTAGACACTACTGCCAAATGTCTGCATCTCATTGGAAGGCTTATTTCTGAAGCCTGCATTCTGTCTATTTAGACACACAGGCACCCCTCAGCTACCAGACTAAGACAAGTTAATGTCTTCATTGAAAAAAATATCTCTGAGATAGGAAAGTGCTATTTTAATCAGGATACAGATAAGAAACTGAGGCAGACTAAAATCCTCCGAGACACTTTGGAAGTATATTGTCACTCGTTCCATTGTCTCAGGTTTATCTTAGTTAATGATATTCTTCGCATATAAATCATATTAACTGGCATTAATATCTAGGGAGGGGAAAGCTTTTGGTTTTGTTTATATAAAAGAAGCAAGAAATCCTACAGAAATTATACGATCTCCTTTCCTAAGCTCTCCACTCAGGTCAGCTGGCCCTCCTGCAAGGATGAAAGAGACGAAGATTCCTTCGCCATCTTCTCCTCCGACAATGTTGAAACCAAGACCTGTTGATCCTCGATGCAGGACGACCTTTCTAGGCTCCCTGGATGAAAGAAAGGAATATGAAATCTTTATCACTAGGTCTGAGTAGAAGTAAAATAAACAATTAGAAAAGCTAAGTTTTCCAAGAGAAGTAGCGTTGAAAATTTAGGTATCAAAAGTTACACATTTCTTTAGGCAACAGTGTCATGTGCCCTTCCCGTCCCCTCCCCGGTCCTCCCCCCGAAAGCTTAGACTTTCAAATAAGAGCTTCTAATATATGTATGCTTTCAGTTCCGCTTCTAGAGGCAACACAAAACCTCCTCCTTGTTGTTAGGTTATAAGTATGTATGTATTCTAAATTCTTATTATGCTACAATCCTTTTCAGCACTGAATGTCATTACTTATCACTCTCCATATCGTCCAAGAGCCTCAACATAGCTCACAGTCTTATTCTAGCTAATGGTAATAGCAAGCAACAAAATACTATTTTCCCTTTCTAAAACTCAAAGAACAAATTCTAATGAAAACACCAATAATAAAATATATGTCCTTATGGCTATAATTTCACTCCAGTTGGTCAAACAATAAATACAGCCAAGAACAAATAAAAAATGATTTTTAAAAAATCAGAATTTATGGCATTCTCAAATATATTAGCAATTTATTTGCAGCAACTGCAATTGAAAAAGTTAATTCTAAATCAAGTTGTTGAATTCTTCTATAGGATCCCCTCCTGGCTTGGATGAGGAAAGAAGAGATATTGATCAAGGTAAGATAAAGCCAGTCAAATTCTAATGCAGAAATACTCCCTCCAGAAATCTACCGATCTGCTACTTGACCCAGTACAAGGAAAGCATAAATGATTTCAGAAACAGACACTTATAATAAAGCAGAGCAACTGTGCACTGCATTTGAAAAATCACTAGAGAGCACTAAAGAACAATTAACAGACATTCTTACATATTTGGAGACTTTCGCTCCATTTTTGCACTAGCTCTTAAATCAGCTTTGTGTCAAATTCTTAAATTTCACCCCCTATCAACTGTTAAATTCATCTTCTCAGAGTACTATTTTATTACAAATAAATGACATTTTGAAAACCTTTGTATCTTGCTCTGGATCACACTAATCCATTAACAAAAATGCTGCAGTTAGAGAACTTAGATACACAGTACCTTATAAAATAATACTCAAAATTTCTAAACCTCTCTTTGGGATGAAGGGAGTGTAAGATGAGAAGGTAATTTAAAGAAAATCACCTAAAACCTTCTCTGAATAGCCCTTGCGTTTCAGAAGAAACCTAAAAACCTCCCTTTACAGTAATTTTAAAAGGAAAGCTACAAAACTAAGTTCAGCAATACTATCAGCAGGATAGAATCGCTTTGCCTTATATGTCCACCTAACCCTAAGTTAAAAGTAACTACAGACACATCTGAGACTCACCTACATTCCAGTACACAAAAAATTTATTCTCCAACTTATTATACCCCTTATGTTTCAATACTGGGTAGACCCTGCATCAGAAACTGAGTGACATTATCCACAAGAGATGACAATGTGACACAGAATTCAGCAACAACATAATGAAAATGCAGCCTAACATCCCTGTACTTGCAGAACAGAAGGGTAACAACATCACAAGAGCTTCCCTTTATTGGCAAAGATGAACAAAAGATTAATGCAATCTACTGAATCAGTGAAGGAATGAACGGTCTGCTAATGGGAAAGGATTAAGAGCTCTCTAGCCTTTCTGGATTTACTAATCCATCAAAACAAACCCTTGCCTGTGAAGACAGAAAAAAAAAAGAAAAAAAAAGATTGCTGGCTTTAAAATAAGAAATAATCTCTAGTCTGCCCATACCACCATCATGTGTGTGCACATATACGTGTATGTATATATATCTATATAAATATATCTAGTTTTCTCCTTATACCAATGTTTACAAGTGTTAAGACTCTAATGATTTGCATTTATTTCTTGAAATAAATTATACTATTCACTAGTATTTTGCCCACAGACACATCTTGTGAGCTTCCCTGGTTAATTAATTTGACGTGTAGCTTTGGTTATTCATTACCTGGTAATCTCATCATCTCCAAGCATTCCCTTGGGAATTGGTGAGTAGCGCCCTGGTGATGCTGGGGGCAAGGACTGTCCCAGGTAGGCAGATGGAGTGATATGGTTATCCACCGGCTGAGAATAAGCTTCAAAGAGGGAAGAAAAATATATTAAAAAAAAATCATTATGGCAATAAGGAAAAAAGATGGAGGAACTAAAACAAAGTATTATAGGGAGTGACCTCTTCTAAAAAGAAAAAGTAACACTTCAAATGCTACATTATAAACATCAGAGTTCTAAAACACTATGTCACATCTACACCTTCCCCAGTCTCCTCCCACTTCAAGTCAGTAAGCTACATTTTCAGTTTGATTGTGTCCCAAAAAAAACAGATACTGTGGAAAGCTGAATCCCGTGAGGACAGTCGGGAGATTTATGTGGTTTTAAAGTTGTCTTTACCTTGACCAAAGTCAATTAAGAATTTCAGTTTCTAAAACATCACATTGGAGCAACAGTGAAAAATACATCTTACTGTTGCACTTCTTCAAAACTGTCAAGCTGCTTACCTCTTTCTTTTCAATGCTTTAATGCAGTGTCTTAGCATCTCCAGGATACTCCTGGCCATCCTGATTAACAGGACTGAACAGGGAGGGATCTTGCATTTCTTAGGCGTGGAACAAAACCCTCTTTAATAGCACCAGCCGCTGGTAGTGATGCTAGTACGTGCTCAGCCAACAGCACATACCAGGAAACAAAGGTAGGATCATTCCACCTCCTACTCTTTGAGGTAAGAGGCATCAAATTCCCTAGAGGAGTAAACAAGCTAGGGCAAAAAAGTTTCAACTGTACTGCAAGGGTCAGTTCCCTTATTCACAGGTTCATTGAGTAAAACTAGAAAGGAGTATTGGAAGGATTTAGTCTTGACTCTCTTGCATAACAGACCATGAGTCCTGTGCACGAAGTGCACATTTTACATGAACCACAACACATACACTAGAAAAATTTAGCACCTTAATTATTTCAATTTATAGAAAATATTCTGCAATTCCAGGAGAGTTGTTCCAATAAATAATTAAAAGGTGCATTATATTTCCAAGTTAGGCACATCAATTTTAAGTGTCCATTCACCAGGTGTAGTCATACCCACTGTCTCCTATTTTGAAGCATATTCTACAATTGAAAAATCTTTTTTTCTGGTGGAGGCGCTTCAAGTTTTGAGGCTTAAATGTGGAGGGTGAGGACACTTCACAGGTTCAACATTATTAAAGCTGCCAGACTCTTATTTGCTTGCTGTATCTGATGTGATGCCTGCCCACTGAGGATTTACACTAAAACCAAAGCTTTTTAAGTGCATAGACATGACACAAATTGCACAAGTGACCTGTATATTCTCCTTTTTTGTTTTTCTTTTTAAACCATTGGCAGAACATTTGTTTCATGTACAAACTCCAATCAAGAGTATTTTTATGTGACAGATTTACTAAATTGCCAGCTTTGAAACCATACAACCTGCGCTGGTTTAATTCTGTATTTTTCTAGATTCCTCGTAAACCTATATGCAGTAAATTCCATACATGGAGTATGTGTCACATCAGCATTGTATCACCATGATCCAAGGTCTAATGAAGAGGTACTGAGCCAGACAGGGAACTACACATAGCACCTTAGTGCCTGGCAAGTAACCCCTGGTATCATCGCTGATTAGCCAGATTGCTGCTTATTCTTTAAAGCTTTGTCACAGTATTCTAAATGTCACTCAGTTTTCTAAAAATGTGTTTCAGTAAGCATTAAAACCCATTATTAACAGTTTAGGCAGTTTAAAAGCACTACCTGATAAAGCAATATAGTGTGTTATTCAGACAGACCAGCCCTCAGTGAGTTGCCTGCTCCAGTCTGGGACTGAGTAGAACTTTTGTACATTGCAACTCTGGATTCAGAAGTGGTTTCAGCAAAAATCAGAGTCTGAGTGCAAGAGGTAGTAGCCGGTCTCCCTTCTACAACACAGACAAAAGGAAGCTTCCTCAAATTAGCTTCATGAGGTCTCCAGCAAAAATAACACTGCTTTTGCTAAAACCAAGTGGTCAACAAAAGCATTCATATTTGAGAATTTCCTAATAATTAGTTGTTCAAGACACATGACTCCTAAAGCCGATTTTTGTAACAGCTGTCACACATGTACATTGCACCTTCATCCTTCTGCTCCCTGCAAGGACTCGAAGACTAGAGATCCCACTACTGACTTCTTTCTGGCTGCCCCGGCACAATATGTAGCTTCTGTGCACTGGTAACAGATTTGGAGAGTTTTCTGTCAATTTCAACACTTGTTTTTTAGCCACACTGGAGTTTTGGCAAGGGATTTTTACAATGATTACCAAACCAAACAGTAATATTTACTTATCAATGGAAAATACATGTATTTTAATACAAAAGTGTATACACTGTATACGCTTTGTATAAAACAAGTGATACTTTAAAAAATTACTACTGTACAGAAGTATAGTTATTTTGGTTTTCCCTCAGAAAATTTTACAACTAAAGCACAAAAAAAATGGAATGTAGACTTTATGATCTCTTTTCCAGTTAGTGGAAAATGGTTTTTGATTAAAAAAACCTAAACAACTGTAGCATAGTATAGAAGCTCTGTACATTCTGTTCATGCACTAACCCTTCTCATTTCACAAAATAAATTTACAATTGCTTTTAACAAGTCAGTGGCAGCTATAAAGATGCATATTTTAAAGGAAGCAATTAGATTTTTCATAACAAATTCTGTGTTGGCTTACAGTGCTTTTCATTTGATTGTTTTTAAAGTTCCTAAAGCTTTTAACTGCATCTTGTTCAGAAAACACTGCTACCATGTAATACTGTCCCATATTCTTCCATTTTAAATTTTCTATCCTTTCACCATGTAAACTAATACTCAGCTATCAAACAATCTAAGAGTTTATTACTTCAGACCTGTGGACTGTTCCACATTATCACTGGGTACATCATTTATAAGGTCCCTTTTCAAGGCTGCTTCTCTCAGTGCTATGGAAACAAACCTACAAGGCATAAAAAGGCTCTGTATGGAGTTCCTGAAAAAAAAACCGTGCCTGCACCTTTCTTTAAACTGTTTTAGCTGGAGATTATACCTAAAGAATATTCAGGAGGAACATGATAGAAATAAAAGGCAAGCCATCACTTTCTGAATCCTAATTCAGGTCTAAATTTCTATTTCCAAGTAAATATTATTACTGATGTAACTGATAAAGGAACTGTGTTTTGGATGAAGAGAAAATTACATGCATAAGTGAACTTGCTTTGACAGGAAAAGTCAAAGACTCTGAAGGAGAAACTCCATTTCCAAATCCACCCCGTTTGTCATAGCATAGTTCTACACAAAAAGAGAATGGAAGATTTCCTATTATTTCCTTATTATCTGCAAACTGAGGACACCAATCACAAGTACATCTCTAAAATAAGAAATAAAATTAAAACTTTATTGTAATTTACTGTTATTATATATTCTTCTTTTCCTATATTTATGCCATTTAAGGAACAATAAGGCATTTCTCTCTCTAGTGAGAAAACTGATTATTCCCTACCTTGCAGTATTTTATTTCTCAGTGCAGGGTGGAAATACTGTAGCAATGCACACACACACAAAGAAAAATACATTAAAATTGACTAGGAGTCAAAACCGCATCATTAATAATATCTTCAAAGGAGGCACGTAGAGGAAGCAAGAAGCAAGTCCTCTGTCTCAAAAACTGTGTAGACACTTTTCTAACTCTGATATTCTACAATATGTACTGTACAGGTAACATTGGTGTTTTTAAATAGCAAGTTCTAGACATTCTTAGTAATATTTCAACTGAATAACTTTAAAAGCATTTATACAGCAAATTACTGGACATTTGTTCCAGGAACCATTTAACGATCATCATTTATATAGAGATTACTGAGGCAGTGTACATCCCCTACTGACACATGACCTACTACAGAAGGCTAATCGCTCCGATTACCAAACACACAAATCAGTTGAGCTGGCAATGGTTGTAGCCAGCTGGGTGGCATCGGCCCACAGTACCATCCCACCTACAGTGTTGCTGCTGCTCTACATACAACGAACATTAATTTTTTTGTTGAATTTACATGTTTGCTCTACCGGAAGTTCTCATCTCTCAGTGTCTCAGAGACTGGACACCACAGAGGAGAACAGTACTCAAATGGCCATGTGTTCAGAAAGCACAATCTTTCATAACTGATTCTTCTGGAGTTACAAAATGGAGATCCCCGTAACTGTTTAAACTAGCAATCCACACCTCAAGGGTTAAAAGAAAAATCTCACACAAGCCATAGAAACAGGCAGAGCAATCAACTGTTCCAGTCTGTCAAGGGCTGTGGACTAGCTTTAATTGCTCACAGTACCAGTCTCTAGAGCTACAGTGCATAACTATGAGCTACTTTTTCCACATTCATTCCCTGCTAAATGCTCTGGTTTCAGACAGCCCCAACTCTTCTTTACCAAGATTTTCAACATTAATTTCCCCCATGGGCAGCCGGAAGCCGATCGCTCACTCTGATAAATATCAAATGACGGAGGTCAACTTTCAGCCTCAGATGCACAAAGAATTACGTTGGCAGGATCTGTACTCTTCTCAATAAATACTGCCATAAATAAGAATCTCGGAAACCTCTCGATCAAATGTCCTTTGATACAAAGACACTAACCGCAAAGAAATATCAAATTATTTAATTATCTATATGGATGCTAACTAACTTGGTCACATCTTTTGTGCCACTAGACCATCTGAGAAGACCTTACTGTTGTGTGGCTGGTACTCTTACAACAGGAGTTCTACAAGAAAACAGATTTTGCAGAAAACCTAGATACTGAAATTTGTGAACCTGGTTCTCAAACAGTATTTCAGTATCCTTAGCTCTGCATTTAAATCCCTATCACCAGGGAAAGTGAGACAGCCCTACACAACTAAGCTAGACCAGTTCCAGAAAGAAAGTCTTTAATACAACCGAATTATGAATTTGGTGGTTTTGTGGACTTTTGAATGAATTACCATTTCATGAAAGTTACCATAATAAGCAATCTACTGCATATTCTGCGGACAGTACAGATACCAAGCCGGTATGTACTGTGCACTGTGCTTTTAGATGCTTCTAATAAAACGAGAGTTTTGAAAAAAACCTCACAAAATAAAAAAAAAAAAAAAACACCAAGGGAAGTTCTGGGCATGTCTGTAGGCAGCCTCTGTGTGAATTTAAGAGATCTGGTAATGAAAGGAATTTTCCTTACAGAAAGTGGAGCTTTCTAGTTTCAAAGTTACCATACTCCTTTATAAAGAGGCAATAGCCTTTGAGGAGCTTGCTATCTCCCTTTGAAATTTCCAATGTAAATGTGAAAATATTGAGGAGTCCTGACAAAGCTTTTGTTCTGGACTGTATTAGTAAAATAGCATCTAGCATCTTAGCCATTTGCATCTGTTTTTGATAAGTAAAAAATTTAGGAAAAGGCTAAACTGATTTCCTTGAATTAATTCATTAAACACTTAACGCAAGACCTTTGGATCTATTTTGTGTGCAAAATTCAGGCAGTAGATCCAGAGTTTCCATGCCAGCTGCAGGAACAGCTGCACTTTTGATCAACAGAGAGAGATAAACCCATGAAGCTTTGGGTAGGAGAGGCTTTCCTGTTTTAAGGAAAAGAAACGGATTGAAGTTTCATCAAAGGACCCAGCACTTTGCAGAAGAGTGTTCTTTGGTTAACTGTTGACTAAAGTCTACAGAAACAGTGTAAAAAAACAGAGTAACTTCAGACACAGAACTGAACACTAAGAGTGCAGCTAAATTAAAAGAAAACCAGAAAATCTACTCAAAAATATAGACACCACTTTAGGCCACAAAACTTGTCAGAGGTCACCAGAGGACAGAAGACAGACAGACAGACACCTGGAATCTGAGAAATCTTGTGTGATTATTTTCCAAAATGCTTCAGCAAGAGAAGAAAGGTTCCCAGAAGATGCTGCTGGAGCTTGAGGGGCATGACAGCTCAGGAGACTGGCTTTTCACTTCTCAGCAGACAGAAGTGCCGTTTCACGCAAGGACAGCATACGGGGCTGCACAGAAATCCACTGGGTCTCTCAAGTCCCACTTACAGGGAGGGCAGCCAAATGGAAGAGAAATTCAGGAGGGAGGACAGCAATGGGACGAAAGAGGGCCTATGTTTGTGGCCAGTTCATTTAGTCTCACATCCATTTTCTGGAGGTAAGTCATGTACACTGGAAATTAAGGACTCAAGGCAAGATAGCAGTGCACATCCTCTGGGAACCCTTGACAGAAACTTCCTGAAGAGCCAACGGACACAGTAAGAAGTTATTCTTGAAGATACCACTGCCTCTTTTACGGCTCTTTGTTATGATGCAATTAACTTCAATGAACTGAGTCTCCAGCTCATCCGCCATTTGAAAGAAATTAATTCACTGCATGAGAAGAGGGCCAACAGCATGCCCCCGTGCATACTGAATATTACTTTAAAAGTATGTATTGACACAGATAACGTGAATATAAAAACAAAATAAGCACGCAAAGGAGAACATCAATCTGTAGGTGAAATATGACTGCTGCTTTGCATAAGACTCTCAGCACTCTGATCTCACCTGTCTAAAACTGAACTACAGTACTGAGAATCAGCTGCGCTGAGTTTGGCATCTCTGTTCTTAACTCTGAGACTACAGAAGTCTTTTTAATAGCAAACTGTCATTTAATGAACAGTACCAAAGCACATAAAAATTTAAAACAAGAATCTATATTTTTATGTAGATGGTTGCCTAGTACAGAAGCAGGTTTTTCAAATCCGACTACAGGTTTCTTCCTCCACTCACACAAACTGAAAAGTTTCAGTTCAGTTTTCCTACCCAAAGAGATAGCCAGTCCTCTAAATTGCCATAGTGCTTTGTTCTTTTCTATTTAAGGCTTTTATCAAGTTGGTTCTTAATAATCAGTGGCACCAAGCAAGAGTTAATAAGTGTGACTTTTGCCAATATCAGGGTATCACTGAATTATTAGAATTAGGCAAATAATGAGGAACCAGCTCCTTCTCTACCTTCCTTTCCCCAAACTTTCTTGAGGCTTTGCCTTTCCCCCACAATAGATTAATAAAGTAATTACCCCAATGACTGAGTCACAATACAGTAGTAATAGATAAGATACTTCTATGTTTGTCACATCACTATCTGCAGCTGTGTAATTGTATTACTGCAACACTACCAGGAACACTACGAACAAATCAGGTTACCTCTGTTCCAGAAAACCTGAATTCAAGGCGAAACATACAAAGAGGTCAGTTATGATGGATAGAGAAAAAGAAGCCTGCTTTCCAAAGAAACAGTGGGAAAGGTTGAATTATTGGACAAACTAGATACCATAAGGGAAAATGTCTGCTCTCTAACCATACATATGAGTATAAAACCAGGGATGAGTAAGTGAAGGCTGAAAATTAGTTTTATGCCAAAGAACGGAGCCTTCAAGAACATCCTTCTAATAAGACAGTGAAGATATAAAACCTTATTAGCTCCAAATTGTAATTCAGTAATCTTGTGAATAGATATAATAATAACGGAGCTATTGCAAATAAATGATGGGCTTATAAGGTACTTCAGTCCTTTGCTGTGCTGTGTTTTTGTTGTTGTTCTTTACATACTGCTTTAGATTACATTAGTGGCTTTTTAGTCTAAAAGTGCTCCTTTTTTCATACTAAGTAGTATCTGAACAGACCAGTGCTACCTATCAATTACTTGTATCTAACTGCAAGAAGAAAAAAAAAAACAAACATAAACCCTAAAATAACTCTGCCCCAGAACGATTTTATGTGACAAGACGGGTAAAACTGGTCATCCAGAAAAGTCTACCTATTCAGACTTGGAAAGATACAGTTATACCATTTTCACCCCTTCCTCCAAACACTAAATGGTAATATCCCTTTTTGAAGAAACAGTATAATAAATTCAAATTTTTCTTTATGTTGTAGTTCAGCCTGGAACTTTCTGGACTTGGACGTCTGACTTCATAAAGACTGCTGTAAGTAGTACCCTTATGTAAACAAGGAATTCTTCTATTTTCAATATAGCATTCACTGGTTTTCCTCTTGAATTTTCAACAATTATGTGAAAACTGAAGTAAGATTTCAAGTAAGTTAATATGGAATTTTGCAATACATTTGCAGACAGGCATCAGAGGTAAAGACATCTCCCTTCTCCCTGTGGAGTTTATTCAAAAACGCACAGCTCATGTAAAAGCAGGAACACAGAAAAAAAAAATCAGAACATCACTAGCCTCTACCTGAAACAGTATTGACTTTTGCTCAGTTCACAGGACACTGAACATCTACGCAGTGCATTGTTTGTTCCTCTTCACGGCTTCCAGGAGAACGAAGCACGTGTTCTCCTTGCACTCCGTCAGCAAGTGGTAAGAAACATCAAGTCACCAGGAATAGGCCTCATCGCTCACAGAAACACACTGAGAGCACCACTGTTGCTGTCATTTCAGTACACAAGTTATAGGATGTTATTCCGTTTAGCATGTAATTTTCCTGATCAATCAGCTTTCTCACATCAGATTTTAACACTGACTAATTTTAAAAAGCTTGAAGCTGTTAAAATACTGAAAATGGTGTATGTTAAACCATTAAAGGGCAAAGTAATTAAATCACAAAGATAAGCTGAACTTACAGTTTGTGATGTCAGGAGGGGCATAACTGTCATTCATGAACATGCTGGTGGGTTTTGCAACCTTCAGATAAACAAAGTCTGATGTGTTTTTTAAGGCAGTCACTGCTTCTTCATGAGTAACTTCTTCCAAGCAAACACTGTTCACCTAAAGATAAAAAAATAAATTCTCAACACGGAGAAACTTGTTTGTCTTATGAAAACTTATGTTTTCATAAGACACTCACTAAAGGTGGTGGAGCATTCTGGCACTGAGAGGTTTTATTAGGATTCGTGTTGCACAGACACAATCGGTTATGTAAAAGTTAAATAAAAGATGCTTTGCAGTGTTGTGAAATGTAAGAAAGACAAGTCTTTCCTCAAAGCATTACAATAAACTGTACTGACTGTAACACTGTATAGAAGGAAGACATGACTTTGGAAAACTAACAGGAGAAATAGCACTCTAAAAACGCCATAAGCATGCACCATCACAGCATTGACACACTATGTTAGTGCAAGCACTGAATAGTAGCGTGTTTCTTCTAGTAAGAATAAACCCTACAGGATCTTGTCATGACATAATTAAGTTCTAGACATTATAGTAGGACTACATATTCTCACAAGAGGTCAAAAACAGGGATCAAAACTGCAGAAGATCCCAACATGTCCGACTGATTTACACGCCAAGTACTTCAACTTTACAGGTGACAGATTATTTAAATCTACTGCTATAAAGGTGAAATACTGGCACTTCATCTTAAAAAAAATCTTTAACAATTAGCACCTCATGTAAAGCCTTAGTAAATTGAGTTGCTGACCCTCTCTTCCATATTTTGAAGAGGGAAGCAACTTCTGCAGATAATTCCCAGCAACATGGGAAACAAGGTTTGTACTGCTCTGAACCCGAGGGACCAAAGACGCTTTCCTCTGTTTGATTACTCTGTACACTGTGTAAAAACAATTGGGCCTTGTCAATTCTGTTATTTGCAGGGGGGAAAACCTCTGCTGCTTAAATATACTTGCAAAAAGTAAACAGAATATATTCTCTTTTTTCCCACCAGTTCTCATGAGGATTTGCTCATGTCTTGAGCTGATTTCACAGAAATATCCATTGTGACACCAAGATGTCATTCCTAACACTTCAAAATAAATCAGAATCCTTTATCTAAAGGGATAATCCCATGATTTTTTACCTTTATGTAGCTTCAGTTTTCCCAGATCCGTATTTCTAAGTGACAAACTTATCCAAAAAGTCTTTTTACAGATGGGAAACTCTGCACTAAACATTTAGAGTCAGTTTCTTACTGTTCAAAGAGCAACAGAGCACACATTCTGCTGCCAGGTACTCTGAGTACACCTGTACTCCGAGCTCTTACAGGAGCAGGTACTGCCTGGTAGACGTAGGCGGGTGGAGCAATTGCACCTTAGAAGAGTTTTACAATTCAGAAATTCATTCAGAAATTCCTGGCTCTGGCTCTGTTTTTTCTAGCTGGACAACTAGATTTCCGATGGAATTTAAGAAAGTTGAAACTTATTTTTATTTTGTGCATAGAAAACTCAACTTTGAAGTATTTTAAGTTTTAAAAAAATGCCATTCCAAAGCATTACAAACACTGGAATCCAATATAAACAGCAGTTTCATTACAGGCTGGTCAGCCACCAGTACACGGAGTTCCTTTCCATTCTTCTTTTTTGAGAAGAGAAACAATCCTATTGTATGCTGGTTTACATTCTCATCACTCAGATCCCCAAAAAAATAATAGCAGGCATCAGAAATAAACAGGCTGATTAATACAGGTTTTGCATGAAACATTATGCTGAGGAACAGCTTTTAGATTCCCTGATGAGATGGCGTCGAACACTGCAGATTTAATTTTTGTCATTGATTTCCTGTCAATATCTACTTTTTTATCAATTTCTATGAAATAATACACCACTGGCAGGTAGCTTAATCACAACGTGAATCATGTCCTTACTGGACCTAAAAGTGAACGACCATTAAAAAAGAAAAAGAAGCTCTTTCTTACAGCAAGAAGTTTGTCTCCAATCTGAAGTTTGCCATCTTTATGTGCTGCCCCACCTTCAATGATTTTGGTTACATAGATGCTGTTGTCTCCAGGTATATGCTGATTTCCTACACCACCAGCAATACTGAAACCAAGACCTGCTTGAAGATAAAATAATTACTGAAGAAAACTTTTGGTATTCCAATTATTACATAAATAATAATGCTATCTGTATCACATATACACATACATATATACACATAAAAATAATAGGCTCTGGTTGAAGCAGTACTGGATGCCTTTCCAAGTGAACTCCATAATTTTGCAGAAATTTCTTAAAGATGTAACATGTACAGAAGTTCTGAAAATCAAAAGCTAAATCATTTACTTAATTCCTTGTGAAAGATACACACAGCACAGCTACAGGATCACCACTGATATTTAAAGAACCACTGTCCAACATCTCTCCATATAGAAACAAAATAATACTTTCTCTAAATGTTTTTTAAACTCTCAAAGATCTTTCTAGGTAATTCAATGAAGTATTTTATTCTCATTTCTAATGTACTTAAAAATTAATAAATACTATCAGAAACACATTTGTATCATTTGAAAGAAAAAGATGCATTCTACAAGAACAGTTTCAAGACACAGGGATGAAAATTCAGAGCATTTGATATGCCATTATCTTTTTTTTCATTACTCTGCATTTCTGAGAACTTCATATGCAAGGTACTATTTTATTTTGAAAAATAAATGCAGAAATCTAACGTCAATGCTACCCTTCTTGTGAAACAGAATTTTTATACTTCCTACATACCTTTAGGACCTTTTACAAGTTTGATTTCCACTATTTTTTCTGTGACCGGTTTTCTTCTTTTGACATACAATCGTACAATTGACCCTGCTTCTTTCAATGCTTCAACTGCTTTGCTGTGTGTCACATCACGAACATCCACCTCGTTTACTCGTAGAATACAATCGTTAACCCTAGAGACAGCAAGATTCATGTTCAGCTGTTGTGTTATAGCAGAGTGGACAGAGTAGGAGCCTAGCGTTTTATCTACAAGACACTAACATACATGTTAACACATTAAGTTACACAGATTTTGCTTCAAAAATACATTTATTCAAGACAATACTCAAAGTAATTATTAGTGCTTAAAAATAAACCAAAGAACACTAGAAAACATTTAAAGGGAATATTTTGTTCACTGATGAAGAGGACACCATCTTCTACGTGTTTCTTTTACACAGCATTCTGAACAGCTTTGTACAAACTATCTTTTGTTTAGGGCTATAAGAAAGAATTAAAGAATTCGGAAACTAGGATGAACACAATGAGAACATGCTAGTTTTAAATCATGATATGAGCAAGTCAACCTCTGTTCCTGCTTTTCACAAGCCGTTTAAGTGCTGGCCTTCCACTCCATTTAACATGTTGCTGTAGTAACACTGAGCTCTCATTACACTAAGTACAATGCCTGACCCACCTGTCGCCGCGTTCTGCCAGATGTACCCCTGACAACGGCCAACAAGCTAAAAGGATGCCTTGAAATAAGCTTATTAGGACTAAAAACTGTAAGGCATCAGGCATTTGCACAAAAAATGACAGGGCAAGTTCTTGACAAAACAAGAGGGAAAAAAAGCTGGTCCTCTAATCAGATGTGGGGGTTTTTTCCACACAGCGATACAGGAGATTACTTAAAGACTAGTCTGGATTAGAAAAATAATGCATTGATGCAATTTGTTATTAACTTCTAACAGTACTCTTCAAAGGAAGTTGCAAATATCATTTGCTGCCATCTAATAATATGCCAACACTTCCTCACTGGGAGTTACGTAGTAGTATCAGTCCACAATTAAATAAGAAAATGGGGTATACTGAAGAAGGAGTACTCTCTTAATCTTAAAAAAAAATGGCTTTTTAAGATGTGCAGTATCTTTCAAAAATTAAGACACAGAATTATACCTCACAAAAAGAGGGTTGTTATTAAAGTCAATTATCTTACAGATCAGAAAATCTGCACATGGATAACCACAAGATACCTATCCTACCTGCCTAAGCTTTTCCTTTGTATACTGAATTAAGGACTAAAGAGCATATGGCATAATCAATTTACCCCTGAACAGAAAATATAAAGTTCACCTAATTTCACTTAACTGCAGATTTTACTGGTTGTGGGGGAAAAAAAAAGAGTTAGTCCACTCAAACATTTTTCATTATTTAAGAAATACTTATGTAAGACAAACTTATTTAAAATGTAATGTAGCACAATAAAACTACTAAAAGTAATAGAAAGTGTTCTATCCACTGTTTGAAAATATAATAACAAACATTTAGCAACCCAACACAGAAAGTCATCATACCGTAATCTTCCATCCTGTGCGGCCGCACCCCCAGCTATAATTTTTGTAATGAAAATACTTGAATCATCCCCAATATGTGGGTTGTCTGTACCACCTGCAATGCTAAAGCCAAGTCCTGAATTTCCCTAGAGGTGGAGGGGAAAAAAAAATTATGCATTTCTTTTTTGGGTAAAAGATATTCTAATATATATATATATATATATGATTCAATATAGAACCAAATCTATATAATTTTCACTGATAAAAAATATTAAAAGACACTCTAAGCCAGATACTACACATGAGCATAGGTAGATGTAACTATACATAGGAGAACATAAGTCATTGTGTAACTGCAAGAGATACAGTTCCAACCCCACAGCTTTCCCATTGAGGTAAACTAGATAAAAGCTTCTCTCTACTGAGCTAGATCTTTAAGATCATTCACATGAATATTTGCTCCTCATTAATTTATTAGTCACAAATTATTTTTCCCAGAAGTTCCCAAGTAATTTGTGTCACATACGTAATATATCCTCTCACATGTAGAAATTCAGACTGACATTTTTCTCATCAAAGGTTGCCCACCAGAGCTGCACAGGAATCAAATACGACCATTTCTTTCTTTCTTTTTGTTAACAGTGCAGCTCGAAAAAGAGAACTGAGATCTTCACATCATAAACCTAACAGAGCAATGCATATTACAAGGTGTACCTTGTAGTCTCAACTAGAAGAAGCCTGAGTATCACTACAGCACTTAGTGGTATAAATAAAAGCTTATAATAAATGGCAATATAGGAAATGAAATCACGATTTGTGTTATTAGTCTCTACAAGTCTAGATAACATTAAACACAGTATGACTCGGGGAGATCCTTCCTCCATTTTACTCTTAATGGCCAAGAGTATTAATAAAAACTTCTACTTCTGCTCCAGCAATTGGGTGTATTTTTTTTTTCTTTAGGTTAAATAATCTACCTTAAAAACAAAACAAAAAAAGTAAGGATTGTTTTGAATTGCCATTTTGCAGTATCAAGAGGGTAATTTTTAATATTAAAGTATAAGTCACATCTAAAACGGAGAAAATAAAAACATTTAGCATGTTACCCTTTCAAGAGTAATTTCTTCATACTCATAATCTGCATCTGTGCCATTGACCTATAAAGAAAGAAAAGAAAAGAGACTTATAGTGAATTTTACACTTTACACAACACAATCTGCTCAGCTGGCGGTCCACTCCCATCAAATCTCAGCTGATTCACAGTGACCACTGAGCTCAGAGGGGCCGTGTGATCTTCACACCGCTCTGCACATCAATCAGACACTCTTTCTGTGTGAGTTTAAAAGTGAGCATTTCAGAGAGCAGTCTGTCCTACACAGATACTGTAGAGCAGAGGCCCTCTGCTTCTGATTGCAGGGATCTTGAGATCCTCAGATGTTCCTTAGGCCATATAGCAAGTTGAAACTGAGAAAAAAGGAAGGGGTCATGGAGTAGAGGGGAAATTGTATAGAGTAACAGAGCAGGATTTTCAAACTGTTGTTCCTTGCAGAGCAGAGAAAAATCAAAGACTGATGCTTTACACCATTTCTCACTAGAAATTGGTAAGATCCTTCTAAAGCAACATTTAATGATTACTTATATTACTATTTATCATGTTACATATATACTAAAGATCAACCAATTAAAACAGGAGCGAAACCAGAAGAAAAGTTTAGAATAATATTTTATAAAATTAGATTAAAAATCCAAATACTAGAAGTAAGCCTTGTTGTCCTCAAGTTAGAAAGGATACCCACATTCTTTGCTGCCTACAGACTAGGACAGAATCAAATAACAGAAGTAAGAAATATATAAATTAAGTGAAAACAGTTAAATATAAAATTCTTAACATATTTAACAGAAAAGTTACCTTTTTTTTTTTCAATTACTAAAATATCTTGGAACTCGAATTCTTGCCTCCACAGATACCCAGAACAGAGTATGTAACACGCAGCTACAGGTAATTCCCTATTTTCAAGCCTTTTAAGATTAAATATTTAACAAGGTAAGAAATAACTTTTATACTATTATTTTACAAGACATCTTGTCTATTCTTAAGATCTTCTATATCTGGCAGTCTTCTCTACTCTTAACATACAACTCAAGATTTTATAAAGATACAAAAATGTATGTATACAAGAAAGTACTTTAAAGTCCATACAGTTTTCTAGCAGAGAATTAAAAAAAGGGACTTTAATTGACCCCAAACAAAATTAAGATCACATCTACATAATTTGTTTATAATATGCTCAATATATTTAAAAGCTCGAGATGTCATAACCTTCATAAGTTGTTGAATATCAAGCTCGTTTATCCCTCACTACAGTTTTTCCTCAATCTCTAATTGTATCTCCTCTTAATACAACAGAATCCATGTCCATTCCAGACATAACAGATTATTATCTTTCTCCTTGCGTAGTACCTCAAAAATAATATGTTCTTAGTAGTTTGTTCAGTGGAAAAGCTACTGTGAACTTAACACATGATATTTCTCCATTCAAAAGGGAAGAGGTCTTGACCTCCTGAATACATGAAACTGTATCTGTAACTACTCTAACACAAAAGAAGGCACTGTGATCAAGAAGTTTTTATGCTAGCTTAGTCCTTGAGCTATTATCTACCAGAATGACAATGTGTGCTAACTGAACCAGTCAGCTAGTATTACAATACCTGGGAAATGGTTCATGATAACTGATCAGTATGTGGCCTTTTGGGTTTTTTTTTAATAACATCAACAATTAATCATTTCCCTTACCATTCCTAATATATTTAAGCAGTCTCTTGTTTATTTCTTTGTACAAAACTCTAACCCAATTTTAAAATATCATCTAGATAAACAGGAGCAAACAAAACCTCCATAATTATTTTTTTTAATTTATTTACATTTTTAATTTATTTACATTTATTTTATTTACATTTGAATTGAAACATTAGCAGACAGGAGCAAGGATACACCAAATGAGAAAAATCATTGTCCTATTCTACCTTTTGCAAGTTTTGAATTAATCTCAGATGCACTAAACCAAACTTTATTTGCAGGGACTTCCCCTGGATGAAGGAAGTTCTATACAAATGACGTAGTTATGCCACAGCAACCTTCTTTGAATCTGAAAACCTGTTAGTAGTTCAGCAGAATTCAGCTGAAGCCTTTTGACTGTACTGAAGTTAATTTCTCTGCTATGGTTAATCTTTTCATGTGCCACCAACTTGAGTTATGTTTCTATTTCCTTGGGATTTACAATGAATAAAAAAATATTGTTGTTTTTTCCCACCCCAGTTTAAGTTGTAAGAGGGAGTACTTCCTCAGCAGCTTTATGACTGAGATAATGACAGCTGTGTTCTTGACCATTTGTTCCTTATGACTTTATAGATTCATATTTTGCTTTTTTCTTCTTCCAGTAGAAAAAGCCTTACTAGGTTTTTGTAGATTCACGATGCCGTTACCTCCCAAGTATGATTTTTCATTACTTATCACTTAACAATTCCATTAGCTACTTAGCAATCTAGAAGGATATTCCTTTAGTCAACCTCCTATGCTTACATATGGTTACAGGCTTGTATGCTTTACATTCACTGCAAAATGATAATTTAGATATCTTATAATTTGGGGTGCCGATTTGTTTTGTTAATGCTATTTTCTCTTCCTATTTCTACTATTTTTTGTTCTCCAACGTACCCCTATTGTCCAGGGCCTTCCAAAATATGAATACGTATTTATTTATCTGGTTTTTTTCCTGGTTTAGTTGGTGTGTGCAGGAAGACACCTCACCTTCAGTATGGTTTTCTAAACCGTATCTGCATCACATCAATAAAAGGGCCACAGGCTGCAGGCTACTGCTGTGATCTTTTAGTCAGAGGCATCATTAATGCACTCGGGATTCATTTTTGAGCCAATTATGTCACTGTACTAATCTTTCGTCTTCTGCTTAAACTGTTAATTCACACTTTTGTTTCCACTGAGCTATTACAGCTCCTTTCTAGCAATGTTGTTAAGTTATGAATACTTTTGACCAGGACAACATTTACTCTCTACTTGCTGATACCAGTACCTAGAAAAAATACAATATAAAGCATTACAGGCATTTTCTGTACGGGCATTAACACTCTACAGAAAAACAACAAACGTGGGATATAAGTAACTGTAGGAGGAAGACGCAGACCTGAAACCTATGCCAAACTAACTTACATCCAAAGTCTCCATATGCCGGTGGTATTCATATTACAAAACATACACTGACAAACACAAATTTTAGCCTCCGCATATCTACGCTTATTACCTTAATGTTTCAAACAGAACACACACACTTCTGTGAATATTCAGAACAGTAAAATCTTAAGTATAGCCACTGCATTAAGAAGTGGTTTTATGAGAAATGCAACAGAAATGGCACATTAAATATTAAAGCATCTGCCTGCACAGTTGAAGAAACAGATTGTTCTCTGGAGTTCCAGAGGTTCAGTGTTCAAACAATTGTGGTTTGCACCGTCACACACTAGTACACACACAGAACCTTCCACCTGCAATCTACAGCTTTTTTCTTCATGAAACAGTTCTTTAAGGACTTCAGAAAGCCATTAGGATAGCTGAGGAAATCATGCACCATGAGAGAGATGAAATAGTCTTTATTAATAAGTAACAACAGACCTACACAACTACATACAGAATTATATCTAAAGATATAACTGAAAGCAAACATAGGCTTACGTATGTTGGAGTCTCCAAAGAATCTGTATTCACCAGCACCGGAGGGGGATTTGCCTTTAACAAAAGAATAATAAAAAAAATAATTATATAGCATAAGAGAAAATAATGATAATTATACAACATTTAATTTGCTGTTTCTCAAAATGCTGTTAAAAGGTAGTCGCAGCTTGAGAATCTCAC